>KK118976.1:754604-795555 GCA_000611955.2 Stegodyphus mimosarum
TTCTACTTGGCCGATTGAAGAAATTCAATTTACGATTTTTATGTCTCGAAAGCGCGACTTAGGATATGTATTAGATTTATATATAGCATTGATTTAATATAGGTATTTTGGCACAAAATCGGACTTCTTCTGAAATGGCATGCCAATTTTTTTCCATATTTCGATTCTACATCTCAAATTGTGCCAGACTGTCAACTTTCGTAAAAATCGCAAGACTAGTTTTTAAAAAATTAGCTCTCAAAATTTTAGCTCCTCAATGTTAATTGAATTTGGTATATATTTATTTATACCTCTTTTTTTACTAAATGTTTTTTACTCTTCTTTTTCCATTTCGAAATTTAGGTTCATTCCAAATAAAATTCACCCCTTCTTTGTGATTTATTTTTTTTAATTTGTATTTTTAAATAATTTTTATAAATTTTTCGAAACAAAGTTTTGAATTATAACATATAAAATTTTTACTTTCATCTTAAAGTATTTCTAAGCATACCTGCAAAAAATTACAGTTTTTTATTCAAAATTTCCTAAGATATACGTGAATTTACATATTGGCGCGTTTTGAAATTTGGCATATCTGTTGCAAGAGATAATAACGCGAAATGTAGTCTACGCACTTTGTTAAAATTATTTGAAACTATGAACGATGACTTTTTTCCGGTCCTGTACAGTGAGAAAAAGGATAGGACAATAGGTTGCTATGAATTAAGAAGCTAGCCAAGTAAAATTACTCTTGGCGAAATCTGAAAAAAAATATGCAAAGATAAATTTTTAAATTTCTCCTTAAATTTCACACCAAATTTTACAAAATAATTTGATTCGAAGAATCCAAATATGGAAAAAAATTGGCATGTCATTTCATAAAAAGTCCGATGTTTTGTCAAAATACCTATATTATAACAAAGCTATATATAAATCTAATATATATCGAGCTTTCGAGACATGAAAAACACAATTTGAATTTCGTCAATCGGCCCAAGAGAATGAAAGATATGAAACTGTTCCCATCCCCCCCTTTTTTTTTTTTAGTCCAAAGGGATGTAGTCCCGAAGGACTATTACTTTCGTTTGGGCGTTTTGCGTCGTTTCACAAAAATGTCCGATTCACTTTTCAATTTAGTGCTTATGTTTCTTTGTTGGTAATTGAAGTTGCATTGGGTTGGCTATTAGAATTTTTGGAATTGTGCTGTGTTGGTTATCGGGTCTGTACTGGATGGATTAATGGAATTGTATTGGGTTGACTATTGGAATTATATTGGGTTGGTTTTTGTGTTCGTATTGGGTTTAGTTTAATGTTTGTTTCGTTCGGCAAGTTATTATATTATTAAGCAAGATCCCTTTGGACGTAATCTAAAATCTGAATCCTTTCACATTTTTTTGTTTAATTTTTTTTTAAGCGCAACATCCACACCAATTAATTTTTCGTAAATTTTGACTGTCATTCTGCCTTGGATTGATCAAATGCTAAATTTCCTAAAATTATTACACATTAGCGAAGTCATAGTGGTTTAGCCTCTGATATTTTTGTTTGTTTCCGAGTTAATTTTCGTAAATCTGATGCAGCTATTCCTAGCTCAGATAGAAAGATTCCATGAACAGCGCTTCAACTAAACATTACTTGCAGTAATCCATTATTAATGTCTCTAATATAAAATAATATAAAAACTGAAATTTTACTTAAGGGCTTATTTTCATATCTATGTTTCCCGATGAAAGAGCTAACTATAATCAAACTTTTGGTTCTGTTCCCGCCGTGGGAAAAAGAATTAATTTATAGCATGAATTTTAGTGCCAACCTCATTCTTCTACAATAACTCGTTCATTTTAATGAATTTTTTAGAAGTCTCTTGATTCAACTCATATTACGGAAAATCTCACAATTCTAGTATGAAGAAGGTCAATGAATCATGATGATAATTGCTAGAATATTAGGTACTTATTTGATAGATTATTGGTAGCTTAGGTTAGATTAATTGATTAAGACAAAGTAACTCAAGGGTTTTGGTTTTGGTTAGTTTATTATGGCAAAGCACACTAGGGCTATCCGCCTAAGGTGAGGGATCCCTTCGTGGAAGGTTTTCTTAGAAAAAGTGGCTCTTAATACGTTATACATGGGGAAAACCACGAAACACTTATATGGCCATCCCGTTCGCCTGGATTCGAAGTCAGGTCAGATCATCAATAGCGATTTTATGGCTCGGCCGTTGTTGAGCCCAGCAATTCGAGGGCTTCCTGCCTAGATGGAGAGATGCCTTTTTGGAGGACGTTTTAAGGGAGACTGGTTAGTATCCACGCCACACATGCAGAAAAGCAAAAACCGAGCGGCAGCCAGCCCGTTCGCCGAGATTCAATCGTAGGTCAAACTACCAGTGTTCAGCGGCTTTACCGCTCGGCCGCTATTGGACCACGTGTTAGCGACGAATCCAGACTTCAAATTTTTACCTGTTCATTCAAGGACAATTTCTACCTGTCTTTAGCTGGAAAAACGGCATTTACTGCTACTCGATTAATTATACCTTTTTTTTTTCGAAGGGCAGCAGGCACCAAATACATTTATTAAAAGAAAGGAGGATTATTTTGTTAAAGTCCTATTAAATTCCTTTAAATGCTAAACATATGGAATGCTAGGTTTGAATAAATTTCCAATAAACAATGAGACGAATTTCTAGTGAGATGTCTTTTTTGTAAAATATAACCATATAAAAATGTCTTTACTTAAGTGTTCATATATTGCTCATAACCTAAAGTTTGTTTGTTTTTTTTTAGGTTATTGCAGCGGAAGGCGAGCAGAGAGCTTCCCGAGCCTTGAAGGAAGCTGCTGAAGTTATCGCAGATTCACCATCTGCTCTTCAACTACGTTACTTACAGACCCTGAATTCCATTGCAGCGGAAAAGAATTCCACCATAGTTTTTCCGCTGCCCATGGAACTTTTCCGTGGCATGCAGAGATCGTAGATTATCGCCACATGTTTGATACATAATAGCTGTACACGTCATTGTTCTCATTATTTTCGATCATTTAAGTAATATTTCTTGGCTGCGGAAGGATCAGAGTTGGCGGCGTTCTTGGCGATATTTGTCAAGATTGGAAAAGAGTGTTGTGATCAAAAGATGTTGTCGCTTTTTTCTTTCGATATATGAGCATCCCTGTTCTGTGGATCAAGCTTATTGCCAAAGATGTTGCTGGCAATGTTTTGCACCTCTAAAGAGACTGTTATTCATTGATCTCAATAAAAGGTCACCGATGTGATTGCCGGTTATTGTTGGTAAGGTGGCACAGTGCTGAAAGCAGTCGCATTTCTTTTCCTACTTTCAACAAAACTGTACTATGAATGACAATTTATCACACTTTATTGCATTTATTAAAGTGTTAACATGAACTACTGTGCTTGCTTCGTAAAGGAATTAATATATGTATGTTACTTATATGTATAAACTTAAAAAAAATTCAACCGACCTAGCTTTCCACTTCTGTTTAAAACTGATAGTCGTGCATCTTATCGTACTTCATACCACAAATTTAACTTTTATGCCTTTCCTGAAAAAATAATTTTTAATGTCATGAAAATCAATAATCATCAAAATTTAAAGCATGTTACCGAATTTCGACCATAAAGGAATTCATTTCAAATTTTTTAATGGTAAGTTCAGCAATATAAATGGGAATGGTTCTCTAACGATATGAATACTAATAAGCACCTGAAGTTACATTGGAAACTGATTTTGCTGACATAGTTATTCATTTTGCATTTAAAGCGATCAGTTTCTTATAGTTGCTCAAACATTAACTAGAAAAGTACGTAGAAATCCTCAAATTTAGTCACACTTAATGCACATTTTACTGTTTACTAATCAAAGTATGCAACGTAGACACCATTGTTTTTGTTGACCTAAAATTAATTTTAGATATAACAATTGTTATGACACGCAAAATAATTTTATAAGTTTTTACCGAAGTATCAGTTACTGTAAATATATAATTATGCACTTTTTATATCGCATCATTGATTAACAACAGTAATATATTAATAACAATATAAATAATGTGCTCTAACGCACAATATCTTCCGAATCCTTACAGATATATTTCCTTGTAATTTTACAAGCAAATTTTCTCAAACTTCTCTGCTTGTTGTGCAGAAAGCTTTAATATTTTAACTTTGGTGTGTAATTTTGTTATGAGAAAGCCGATTTAATGTAATGTTCAAATTTATGTAGCATGTAAAGAAATTTAAATTCGAATACATGTTTTCTAAGTTTTAATACCAAATTTCTTCTAAAAGTACAAAATTTTGATGAAGTATGATGGATATACATTAAACCTGCATGTACAATAAAAAAACATGAAAAGAAAAAATTCTTAAAATTAAAAAAAAAGAAAAGAACAAAAGAGATTACAAATGAAATGAATGAAAACATACTTTAAACTTCAAACATTTTTGTTCTTAATAACCATTATAAAAGGACATAATATCAAAAATGTGCGTATGCAATTCACATAAAAAGAATTGTTAAAATATTTTCCTTTCTGTGTGTAACTCTGTAATATATCCAACAGCTGTCGTGTTAAATTACAATATTGATGGTTGATTTAAGTTTAATAGCATTCTCCATTTTTGACTACATTTATACCATAAATTCCAGACTTTTATGTTTGCCCAAGTTGAATATTGAATAGAATAGTTGCTTAAAATAAGATTAATATAACTTATTTAGTAAGTAATTTGAATGAATTCCAATTAATGAAATTGACATGCATATAAAGATAAAATTATAGCGATTTCATAGATTTACATCCAGTGATAAAGCGTAAAAATTGTAAAAAAAAAAAAGTTCCCAAAACTTTTCAGTGTGATGGCAACTTAAGAAATGTTTCGTCTAAAGACCTGAGCAGGGTATACGACTCAGCACTCGATTTCAATAAAGGCAGTGTTTAAAGGAGTTGTAACCAAGTGAAAGTCGAACCTGAGCGCCTAACCTCGCTTACTGAGAGGTACTGAGTGAAAGACTTCGTAAAAACAGTACATGATGTATCTTAACATCTATGTATCAGTTATCAGTTAACATCTATGTATCTTAAATTTGTAAAAACGGTTAACATATAAGAAGAATGCCCAGGCGTAATTTGAAGTAATCTTACCCCCCCTCCCCCAAAGGAGGAAAAAGCAGCCTAATTCTTCATTTGTACTGTTTGAAAAAGACATAGTCTGTCATTTAAAAAATAAATTCTGACGGATTATTTTTATTCAGAGGTAGTTTATTAGCATTGTATGAAACTATTAGTTGACTTTGATGAATATAAATCTACGGTTAGATGATACTAACGAAAAGAAGTTTAACGAAAGAAAGCAAACGTAACTGTATATCATAAAATAAAATAATATTAAAAGTAGCATATAAAGGACTATTTTATACCGTAATTAGAAGTAATTAAGCATCATAAAATATAGTAACATCACAAAAACATTTAATATTATGAATAGAAGGAAAATCTATTCAAGATCATAAAATAGGATAATATTATAATACTAACGTCATGTGTAGAAATAAGATCTATTTAACATCCTAAAATAGAATAACATCACAAAAACACATACTATCATTATAGAAGTAAGATCTATTTAACATCAGAAAAATGACTGAATAAAAACTTTAGAAATTATTAGATAATAATGTAATTTATCATGAAGAAATGTTAGCTTATAAGAAATATGTAAGAATCTTATACACTTACTACACGTTACTACATCTTTGTAATAAAATGAAGCTGCTTAAGTAAAGTTGCAATATTCCTGTTCTTTATTGCTTCAAACTGCAAAATATTTATGGTGCTATCATCGTGTGTTTAATACTTTTGATAGCTAGTAGAATAATGCACTAACTTAGGCGTAAATGAACAATTTCATCTCTCGTGTACTGAACCGAATGGTGTTTAAATATTGAAGTCCTTTTTATGTATAGAAAGATATGCATTGCTGGAAGTTTTATTTTTTTTAAATAATATAATAGGTCAAAAGAATTTACTATGAATAGCAGATAAATACACTTTTTTTTAATTTTAGGCTAAGCTATAGAAAAAATTAAGCAATTACAATAGGAAAAAATAGAGTTGATGTAGTTCTAAATTCAGATGGCAGCTGTAACATTTTGTGGAACCTAAAAATATTCTACAATTAGGTAAATAACGATATTAATTTAAGTAATAATCATGAACATTTTATGTGATACAGATTTATAAAATTTTATCTTTTTAAAAAAAAATTCTTTAGAAATTTTTAAATACTGGGTAAAAGTACTGATCAAAAGTAGATTCTGGTACAAAAATTATCAAAAATGAAAAATAGAGAGCAGTTTTTGTAAATATGTCAATATCTTTTACATTGTAAACGTTAGTTAGGTATTCAAAAGAAATTGCTGTGTTTTACATAACTTCGTTTATTCACGATTTTTCTCTTTCCAAATAATCTCTAAAATATCTTCAGCTGATCATGGTTTGAAAAAAGTATGTGTTGAGAAACAACAAAAGTTTTAAAATGTGAAATTGTTAAATCTGGTGCATATTGAAATTCCATAATTTACAGATTGTTCTATGTATATACAAATTTTACCAGAGTGAACGCAGTTGTGTGTCTGTGTTATATCGATTCTACTAAAGCCCGATAGCGTTTCAACTAATGCTTGCCTGCCTGAAAAATTTCAGTTAAAGAAAGTTAAAAAGTAACAGTATACTTGGTCTCCAAACTAATTTTTTGTGTAACTTAATATTATGGCTTTAAAACTTTGATTATATCAAAAATCTGAAGATAGCGTTCAAAAACTGTGCTTAATGAAAATAATCACAGAAATATGCGTCTTAGAAATTACCTAATATTCTTAAAGTAGAATAAAAAAACCATAATGTTGTTGAAATAAAAATATCTAGTAAGAGGTCCCTGTTTTTGAGATAAAATTAGGAATTAGATTTGCCATTTTATAATACAAATAAGTTTTTAATAATTAAAATATGAATCATGTAAGTCATGATTTAATTTCTTTTATTTATATTTATAAAACTACATTGGTGAAATCACATATTTATAATGAAAGTATTTATTTAATTCAGAAATTGTAAAAAATTGGCTGATATTCTAAAGTTAATTCATGTATTTCTATTGATGTATGACTTTCTTAAGGATGTTATCTAGCGATCTGAATTTTTGAAAACACATATCTAGTTGATCTGAGTTTTAAAAACATATATTTTTAGCATATATCTAGTTGAGTTATATCTAGTTGAGATAACTAGATACCTGTTGAAAACGTTAATAAATAATGTAAATCTTTTAACATTTTATAGAATAGCGATTTAAAAAGAAGGAATTTTGGGCATATGTAACAAAATGTTTTGAAGAAATGATATCCTTTTCGCACTGTATTTGTCTAAGCTTTTAAATCTGTAACTCTAGTTTATCAAATTAATTCTGTATTTCACAGCTTAGAAATTATTTAACAAAGCGATATGAATCTGAAAGAAAATTCTAAATTCTCGCGAGATAAAAGTATGCAGTAATTTTTTTTCATTTTTCAACTCACTGAACTTTTGTAATAAATTTTTCATAGCAAGCTGAAACGTGCTAGTAAATAGGCATAATAGAGATATACAAGTCATTTCTTGTATATTTAATGACTGAGAAATATTTTATAAATACATTACGTGGACAAAAATATGTGGAATTTTCTCATAATATTTTTCATCCACAATATAACTGCTTAATGGTATTTTACAGTATCGTGCTGTATTATGTTAAATCAATCACTGTCACCTGGACAACACGTCACTTCGCTTACTATAACACCTTTTTCTGAGATCCAAAATATCTTGGTTACTTTTTTATATTCCGTTTCCTCCAGTCATAATTCAAATAAGAAATTGTACTTATTACAACATTTTGAGCTTGTATTTTTATTTTAATTGTTACTTTCCTTTGAATTCAAAACATTCAGTTTTTAAAGTTTATTTGTTTAATTTGATTAGAAAGATACATGACACTATCCAAACTTGAAACTTCTTTGTCTTCAGAATGTGCTCTGAGAATGTTTTAGGGAGAAAGAGAAGACTTCTAGAATATTCTCTTTCCATGTCTTTCAAAAATATCATATGTAATTATAAAAATTCATATTTCGATGAATGAAATCAAGTTCTTTTTTTTCGAAGTTTCTTATGTCCTTGCATTTTACTTTTTTATACTGCACGTAAAACATTTATATATTTTTTAAATATGTTATTGATTATTAAAACACATTAAGCAAATTTAGAGTATTTTCCCCTTATTTTATATGATTTCTTCCTTACTACTTACTCAATTTAGCTTTATGTAAAGAAACAATTAATTATCATATTTTTAATAAATTTTTATAATTATTGGGATCTTGCTGAATAAGTCTAAAAATATCCATAGAGTTGAAAACTGACAAAGTTTAAGGAAGATTTTAGCAGAATTCTATCTTTTCACTTTGTTAATCTGATAAGGAAGAGTTGATTCAGTTATACTTTTTCAAGCGTTTATGCTTAATCTAATTCTCTACAGAAATGTTTCTACGCTAAAGATCAAAACGATATATATTTTTGAGATAAAAATAAATTACATGCACAGTACATATAAGTGATAACAAATGCTTACGATTAACCATCGTTTACAAAGGAAGCTTCTTCTAAGGCACATGCGTACTAAGGAACTCTTGAAACACTGTTCTTGTTGCTGAAATTAAATAGTTAAGTGAAAATTGGAAAGCTTAAGATTATTAACTTATCGAATTCTAATGAATTCGAAATGTTATGATTCCAATATTCAAACGCAAAAAACCACCAGCGTTACAATACCCAGAAATCTTCGGAAAGTAATTAATATGTGTAGCCGAAGTGAAATCAACAGATATTTTAAATTAAAATAAGAATGATATGTAATGTAAAATATTTCTTTGGATCAAATATTAACATAAGGAGAAAAATCTTAAATAATCATTTAAATCTAATTTAAAAGGTTCACTTCAACTGATGCTTCACTTTTTGTTTAGCCTAAAGATGGACGCAATATCGAGGTTTCGCGGCATTTTCTTTCTCCAAAATACCAAAAGCCACGAACTAAACTATTTCATCACGACGCCCTTAATTTAGTTCATTAGTAAGATTCTAGTGTGGGTAGTTACGATTTTCAGTGTAAAGTTAGAATAGACGTATCTCATTTTAACACTTTTATATAACCGTTACATTGCAAAATCATGCAAGGCAATCGTTTCTTTCTGAAATGTGTTACAAGCCGTTGAAAGGGAAATTTTTTTGTTACTTTGTGTTTTGCTGAATTATACCTCGTTATCCATTAACTTTTGTTGTAAATATATCAGCTCTTATTGCAAAAAAGAAAGGCTATTATTAAAAACGTAATTTGAAGAATATATCTTTACTTGCCAACACATTTAATTACTTCAGCTTTATGAACATATATTTCCCATAAGCATACTGTTAACCGTTATCGGGCTTTGCAGTGATTGTTGTAAAGGAGAGAGTGCCTTGAACTTCTCCTGCCAGCAGCCGTTTACTTTCATTACGCTCTGTACAAAGTTTAATATCACTTTAGCTTGTTTGTTAAATAAAGGGACTTGCTCAAATTAAGTGTTGTGTTCTTTCTTGTTTCTTTTCTCTGACCAACATTAGTCACTAACATAACAAAAAAAACTGAAAAATTGAATATTAGGCAAGTAATGATAACTTACCAAGTGAGAACTTAATAAAACCAAATCAGTTCTCCATTAAGTCTCTCTGGTCAGCTCTTGATCAGAGGAAGTCAATTAATTAGCAGTTGAATATCTTGATTATAACTCAACTACGTAATAACAGTTGTAATTGACTACTTAACAGCAGTTGTAATTGATTAATTGCATATTATTGACCAGAAGGGTAAAGGATTTTCATCTCAACATAAACAGAAACATTCTTTCGGTTTGATCAATTGTAAGACCTCAGTAAATAATCAATGGTCATTCTATACTTTCCACCGATTAATTACTAAACTCACATATTTGATATAAATTTGACTTTCAGGTGGTTTTTTTCTTCATGTAATAAAATTCGCATTTCAATACTAAACGATATCGTGGACTCCTGGATATCTGTAGAGTTTTTTCCAAGTGCGGTGTAATATACTACATTGGTCAAAGGGAGCCTTGAAATTTCCCATTAAAGAATGCGTGACTTATTCTTTAATGAGAAATTTCGCTGAAAAGAAATTCATGAATCTTCATTGCGTATCATAACTGGCCAAAAAATTAGAATGCCCTATATCTGTAGCCAAAATTACCTCCAAAATATCTTTCCCTTGTTGGCGAATTAGATTTTCTAGAGACGTTTCATATATACAAGAATCTTTCGGCCGCCCAACCGGTATAGTGGTTAGCGTCGCTGACTGCCGTGCCGGTTCGAATCCCGGAGAAGGCATGCATGTTTGTAAATGTATAGTGTCGGTGCGGCACTTTAAATATGCGGAAAGTCGATGTCCTCTCGTGTGGTTTGGTGGAAGGGGAGAGGGGTGGGAGACCCTCGGACCCGTCCTCACGGGGTGCTCTCCATCAAAATTGGGGGCGGAACTGAGCCAAATCGTACTGTCACCTGTTGTAATCTAGCGCTCCTTGACACGAGAATTCTCGTGGGCTTGGGCTGACTCTGTCAGACAAGTGAACATGAGCAACAACAGAATCTTTCGGTTCTAGTTAATGATTTCAATCTTAACTTTGCTTTACTGTCAGCTGTTCAAGAATTTCTTGCATAGTCACTTTTCATTCATTCTCAGTTCGTTTTATGTCATTTAGATGGAACATTTTCAAATCTCTGTTTATTGTTCTTACTTAGGTACTTGTCTTTTCGCCATTCTCACTCATTCATCTGAAGAACTATTAGAGGTACGTAATTTCTGAAATTATAATCCCTGAAATTTACTCATACGACATTGATTCCTTATAGGTTGTATTAATTGCTTTAATAATTAGCTATTAAAATCAAACTTTGGGGAGAAAAATAAATATATGCATAATTTTTATTAGAAAAACACTTTTTTTTAGTGAAGGGTATGATATATGAAGTTCGAAATATCTTTTATTTATTACATTAAAGGTATACATATTTATAAAAGTTATGAAATATAATGCTGTTAAACAGATTATTAGACTTTCTAGGGCGAAAAACGTGAAAAATTATCTGTGCCCTAACCGTGATTGAAACCATGAATTTTCTAATGCTAGCTGAATGGGCTGATCTCTGACACAAAAGTACAGGAGTGAAGGAATGCAATAACTCCTTATATTGCAAACAATATTTATAAATACGTGATCATAGATATTTATATTACAAATTATTAATATACATATTAATTTTGAACAGCTCAATTTTCATGATGATAAGCAATGTACTGCAACAATTTGTAAGCTAAAATAATAAGAACTTGGAACTCGCAAAAGTTATCATTAATTTATTCGCAATTATAAAATAATCTGGTGGCTGCATATGTCTTCCCGATAATTCCATGTTTAAATAGCAAAGAGCTTTAAGTAAAGTAGCAGTTCCGGTTGATGGTTTGTAAGCAAAACGTAACTTGTTGTTCCAATAACTAGAAAGATCCGTAATACAAAATTTTGAATTCCATTTTATTAGGTATTCGGCAAATGTTTTTTCTAAATTTTTGTCAACAGGATTAAATGTCTGCCCCTTCATTTCTTTCAATAAAAATTTTATTTTATTATGTAGTGAAATAATATACCGAATTTACTCGCGTATCTTCCTTTTTTTTTCGAAGGACGCAGTTACAGTAAGAACAAAACAAATGAAAAGCGTTCATGAATAAACCGATAAGTATCAGCGTATTATTTATGTAAAAGAAAAAAACTACATTCGAGTAAGACTTCATAGTAATACTAGCTTCAGACTGTAGGGGCTTGTTTAGATTTACTAACAGTTATTTTAATTTTTGAGCCTTTCCTAAATTCCCTTTGCATTTCCTCGCCAGGATGCAACTTAAATAAGTGAATGAGAGTATTTAAACTGTTGAAACGAAAAGGTGTGATTCGGCTAGTGAAAACACACGTTTGCTAGTTGTTCTCCAGCTGTAAATCTTAGTTGTGGATACGCATTCTTGCGGTCTAGTTAGTTTCTGAGTCAGCCTGTTGGATTAAATTGAATTGTGTACTGCATCTTTACCTTTTAAATTTATTGTTATTCTTTAAATTCTCACCGCAAGTGGACGATGTTTTAACTGTTCGTTCCATCTGTTACTTATTTGTGATGAAATAAAAGAGGTTTAACACCCTTTCCCCTGTGCCCACCAGCGCCGAGCGGTAAAGTCGAATCCCTCGAACGGGCTGGCTGCATGGGCGTTTTCGTGGTTTTCCTCATGTGTAACGTGTATACGAGCCAGTTTCCCTTAGAAAGTCCTCCATGAAGGCATCTCTCTCCTTATTTAGATAGACCTCGAAGGTTGCCGTAATAACATAAACCAAACCAAACCTTTCCTCTGTTGTATTCATTTTAAACAGCACAAGCGCCAGCAACGGGGCTATGGGAGACGTCGCAAGCTAACATCCAAGTAGATCAGTTACCATTTCATGCTCCCAAAACATGCTATATCCCAAATACCGTATAAGATATCTTAATTTTTTCTTCTCTCTATCTTGCGTCTCGTTCGCTCTTGCTGCTCCCCACTGCTAATCCCTAGGCCTCAAATCCTTAATGTCGCTGTCAGTATCATCTACTAAAACTTGCAAGTCGTCGCCACTGTCATTGTCTTCGTCACCTTTTAGTCTAATCGATCTTCGGAACCATCAAAAACATTAGATATCTCCGTCTTCTTGAACTGTTCAGTACTATTGGTTCATCATTCAGAGCCAATGCACATTAATTCCACGAGCAAATCAATTAATAAGATGAAAATTATTGCTATGAGGACGACTCCATTTCAAAACTAGGGACAGCTCGCCTTCTGAACGTCTTGAGAAAACAATTGCCTAAATATTTTTAAAATTTTCAGAAAGGTAGGGAGTAAATGCGGTACAATTTAACTGTTTTTTAATAAAATAAAATTACGTATTTACAATGTATTTAAAATAATGCTCTGAAAATGAGTACAATAATTTAATTTTCTTCTGTGTTATTTCTATAGTACCAACAAATCCAAATTCATTTTCATCTGCAGGTATGCAGATGAAAATGAATTTGGATTGTTGGATGAAATTGGATTGTTAGATGAAAATGAATTTGAATTGTTGAATGACTTGGGATTGAAAATGAATTAGACCCCGCGACATTTAGGTTGAAGAGACATTAGGTACTTTTGAAAACATGAGACATTTCAATTTTCGATATATCTTTTCAACACCATTGAGATGATTTTGAACGTGACCACATAAGGCAAAATTGAAAAACGGCGGAAAGTAACAGATATTGTTAGGGAGTTCGCCATCAGCCACAGTGTTGTTTCAAGGCTTTGGAAATAATTTCAAACAAATGGAATGGATAGCAAACATCACGAGGGAGGTTGTATTGGCAGTACGATGCTTGCGGAAGATATATACATAATGCTATCGACAAAAAGAACCGACACAGTACAGCCTATTGAGGTAACAAATCAGTTAGTTGCTGCTACTGAAAAGCGAATCTCTCGAAAAACTGTAGCCAGACATTTAGATCAAGAAGGACTATACGCCCGCCGTCCTGTTCTGTGCATTCCATTATCCAGACAGCAACGTACCGCCCGTTTTCAATGGCATCGCGGGCATCCTAACTGGACTCAATAGGACTGGGTTTGTATATCATTCCTAGATGAGAGTAGATAAAGTCTTATAGACGTCAATTGATCTGGCAAGAGAGTGGTACTGCTTATCGTTCAGAAAATATCCAGGAAAGGATTGGTAATGATCCATTGCCTTCCGCCCCTGCATGCGGTTGAAGATGGAACTATGATTAGCCAACGATACATTAATGATGTTCTGCTGCCTCATGTTCTCAAGTTCCATGGTACTGTGTGTGATAAATTTGTTTTCATGGACGACAACGCAACATGTCATCGAACAGTCGCTGTCCAGAAGTGTTTAGAGAGCGAGAATATTCAATGCTGTGTATGTTCAGCACGTTCTTCAGATCTGAATCCCACTGAAAATGTATAGGATGCTTTTGGGAGGAGTCTCGCTGGTCGACAATACCCTCCAATAAACAAGGACACCTCCTCCCTGCATTGACAAAGGAATGATTTAAATTACCCCAACAGCTGTTGGATAATGTGAAAATTATGACACTACGTGTGGAAGCTTAAATTGCCCTCCATGGTGACCATATCCCGAATTGGCATCTTGCGCCAGAATGCTTGAAGACGGTAAGTACATCTATTTCACTTTCACGTATTCAGCACAATACAAACAGTTTTTCCCTTGAACACTTTTCAAAGCCCTCTAGATTTCACGATACATAGTTTTCTGCCATTATTTTATTTCACTTGACATCCAAACACACTTCCTTTTTAACACGCTATATGGCCGTTTGTAATCCGTTCTTAGCAATTGTCCGCCAGTGTGTTAAATAATTGGGATTTAACATTTATCCTAAGCTTACACGGGTACTAGTCTGATAAAATTAAACTACAAAGTCTTAAGGATAATAAATGAATAGAACAGATTTTTACAAAAGAGAAATTGATCAAGAATGAGAAAATATAAATAGTTATTTTAGAAAGAATGACATTCTATGCCTATTCTGTCTGGCATATTGGAACTGCTGGAGTACTAAACAAGCTGGTGAATGTGCAAAGATTTTCTTTATTATTCATGACCAAAGTGTATAATACTCCAGACATGGTGGCTTTGCAAACCCTTTCTCAAGTTTTGCCTATTTATTTAAAAGCCGGAAATAAATAAAAATTGTATTCTTTTCACGGAAACGAGAATACTAAAGTAAAAAAACCTAGGAATAAAAATCAGTCATAATAATAAGAAGCTGGTTTTCGACCATAATTTGCCATAATGCGAAAGCCATAATTTTTGTTGGATATAGATCCAACAAAAATCATGGCTTTCGAATGGCACTACGGCCATCCAAACGGTATAATAACGTTATTATAGAGTAAAATTTATTTAGACTTCAACGCTACTTTCTTAGTCTTCTAAACCAAATTAACCGCAATAAAAGAAGCTTTAAACCGGATAATTACTAATCTAGGTATTTTTCAAAATATTGGCTCGATTAAAACTTTATTGATAGTTGAAGAGCTTTGCAAGCTTTAGTATCCTATAAAAATAAAATGTGTAACATTTTTATGTTAAAAGAATCTTCAGATCTAGAGAGCTCGACTAGTGGAAAATGAAAAGGGTCTAAAGAAAGCTGTCAACGTAACTGCAGATATTAACACTAATGCTGACAATATTTAGGCCTTTCGCACAGCACATTATTCTGCTCAGGCTCATACAACATTTAATCTGTAACGCCCTTCTTCACGTTGTCTAATCCGTTATTTTGTAATAATACGATGCATTTATGTGAATTATTATTTATTAATTATTTATAAAATTATTATTTGTTATTTTGTAAACAGTGTGATACATTTATATAAATATTTATTTTGATACTTGCGTATATTTTCTTAAATGTTCCTGTAATATCTGGCACACTAGGTAATTATATGAAATTGATGTAAGTAATCCTATAATTTACGCATACTGTTCACTTGTAGCGACACAGTATTCCAATGTATTTCCTTCAGGGATCTCATATGCCTACGTAATATCCTACCGGGCCATTACTGTGATGAAGAGGTAGTAGTTTTTTAATTTTTTTCCTCCAGAGGACACACAATAACAGCTTAAGCATAACAGCAGACCTCTTGCCCTCACGGGTTTGTAACGTAGAGAGAAAAAGCAAAATTAGCAGAATAATACTTTAGCATTAGCTTGTGTATTGTGTTTTATCCGTCCGCAGACCGATAATCCAAAGAGGAAGCTGATGCCGTTACTGCCTGCAATATTTTAAGAAAATATATTGAGTTCGTTTTGATGAAAATGAAATTCTGTTATTTTTTGAAATTTTAATAAATGTATTTTTTTTCCACTAGCGGTCACATAGCTGATTTAGGCTTGGCCATTACTAAGGCCCCAAATGGTAGGAACTTTATTGTGGAAACACCCAATAGGTGGGCCACCCTTACCATCTATGAAGAGACGGACAATTACAGCCTTGCCTTCTCCGAGATTCGAACCCGGGCCTTTGAGCATCGCAGTAGGCTCCCCTAACAACTATACCATCTGGGAGGCTAATAAAAATAATTATCCAACAAAATATGACAAATTAGTTGGTGATGCAATACACTATATACTGTTTTAATATTTTAAAAAATCTTTATGAGCTCATGTACAAATTTCAAATTAAATTTTTCATGCACTTGCAGATTTATTCTATTTAAAGGTAATAATAGAAGTATTCTGAAATCAATTAAATAATCTGCATGTACAGTTGACAAAACATAAACCGTGAATGTAAACGTAAAGCGCAGTAGTCGGTTATTCGTTCAGAAAATACAGTTAAGTTATATTTTTTCCTTAACCGAGGACTAAATTTCAAGCTTTTCTAATCAGCCAAGCTGCTGAATGTAATACCATTTATTTTTTCCAAAATTTTTATCCATAACTTATCAATTTTCTATCATAATTCGTAATAATTTATAACAAGAAAATGCTCCATATACCATCTCCAAGGAGCAGAAATTCAATTTAAAACCACGAACTATGAAAAAAAAAGAATTATATATAAACTTTATAAATATATATATATAAAAACTTTATAAATATATATATATACACTCACGTTTGTGAAAATTGCAACACCAAGAAGGAATCGTCATAATTGAATGCAATTTAATACACAGTTGAGTGGTAGTGGTACAAATAAATGATTAAATGTTCAAAGCAAACAAACAAGAACAAGAGATCAGAATCAGTATTTTGTGTGGCCACCACGCGCCGCAATAAGTGCTGCTACACGACTTGGCATGGAGTCAAATAAAGTTTGAATGTCTGACTGAGGAAGAGCATTCCATATCGTTTGTACGCGTACCCAAAGTTCGTCTGCAGACGCAACAGGACGAGGATCACGAGCAAGACGCCGACCAATGACATCCCACACATGTTCAATTGGCGACATATCCGGGGAACACGCAGGCCAAGGAAGAAGCTGTACCTGCTGCGCTGCAAAGAAGGATTTAACAATCCGAGCAGTATGAGGGCGGGCATTGTCCTGTTGAAATACAGCGCCTGGCAAGCTTTGAAGGAAGGGAACAGCTTCGGGCTGTAGAACTTCACGGATATACCGGTTGCTGTTCAGATTGCCCACAATTCGTAGCAATTGAGATCGTCTATGATATGCTATGGCGCCCCAGACCATAACTCCGGGTGTTCGTCCACTGTGGCGTTCGATAATGCACTCCGGAAGGTGGCGTTCACCGGCATAGCGTCTGACACGAATGCGGCCATCATGGTACCACAAATTAAAGCGGGATTCGTCAGAAAACACGACATGCTGCCAATCAGCACGCCAGTCTCTATGCTGATTGGCCCATTGTAGCCGCAGGCGGCGATGGTCGTGCGTTAGGGGGATCCTGTATAAAGGAGTCCGTGCGCGCAGTCCACACTGCAGCAGACGTCTACGAATTGATGAAGCACACAATGAAACACCTGTAGCTATTGACCACAGTGCTGCCAATTGTCTAGAGGAAGCTGTACGGTCCGTCCGCGCCATGCGGACCAGGTGTCTATCATCGCGAGCTGACGTCACATTTCGGGGTCCACTCCCGGATTTCCGAGTTGTCCGACACTCGTCCGTCCACTGCTTCCAAACGCGCATCACTGTGCTGCTGTTACGCTGCACACGAGAGGCTACTGCACGATACGACAATCCAGCTTCACGAAGGCCGATGATTCTCCCTCGTTCAAACTCTGTAAGTTGTTCAAATCTCGCTCTCTTTCGTCGACGAGGCATAAGTACAGATTGAGTTAACGTTTACCACTAGCAGATAACCACCGATAACCATACACGCCTCGCTACAGCCGTCTATTTATTCGGATCCATCAGCCGTTCAGAGGGCGATGCTCAGCATACGCATGCGCTACGGATTTGCAATTCTAATCATTTGCATATCATGCGCTACTTTGCATTTCCTGAAAATTTCAGCTCACTCGCGTAAGTCCTTCATGGTGTTGCAATTTTCACAAACGTGAGTGTATATATATAATTTATAAATAAATATATATATTTTAAATATATATATATATATATATTAACTTTTTAAAAGAATTTTTTTAGTGGGCTTCGTAGGGAATGAAGGATTATGTTTATTGTGTAGGCTAACACATTTCTAATTTTATGTATATTCTTGCAGATATATGTACATCATACTCAATTCTTAGTTACATATCTTATGACATTGCTTTGTTAGGTATTAAGTAGGGATTCTGTCACTGTATGCGTTGATGCTGTGGTCTATTATCGTGTAAGCAATGCAATCACCGCCGTCACCAACGTGGCGCGTTATGATTCGTCAACTCAACTGCTCGCAGTTACAACACTGAGGAGAGTTCTGGGGACAAAGACCTTGTCTGAGATCTTATCCGAGAGGGAACATATTAGTCACATAATGCAGGTAAGACAATTTCTTAAGTAGCTTTAAATTCTACTGTTTGCTTGTAGAAACACCCCCAAATAAAGTGAATATTATCAAAATTCTTTTGATAACTACACTATCACATTTCATATTCATGAATGCTTACAGAAAGGTCTGCATTTGAGTTTTGTTCCTGTTAAGGAATATTGCAGGAATAAAAATCAAAATATGTATTATGCTAGTAGTTTCAAAATACTTGTGTGTGACTTGATGTTTCATGAACTAATCTCACGTCATGGCAAATTGAAGCAACGGATGGTGGCACCATTGTTCCACTATAAGAAATGAATCAGATATGCTGTAATTTAACATAATATATTCTGCTAAAAACTTTTAATTTAACATAATATATTTTATCCTCTACAGTGAAAGTTTCAATTACAAGTCACTTTTTACATTACTGAAGCCTTTTTGGTACTTCCTTATTGTAGCGACCCCCAAAATTTAATCGTTTATCAACCGAGATGTTACACTTAGCTAGGTGTAAGAACATGTGGCAATATTTCGGGGAGATATCTCGGTTTATAAGGGATTCAATCTTGGGTGCCACTTTAATAAGGGAGTACCGTCTTTTATTACTGGACTAAGTAAACGCAACGATTATGCGAAACTTATATCAACACTCCCCCAAAACTAGAAAATTCTCAAATTCATGATTTAAATTTTCACTGATAAAATTAAAGCTCAGATTTCGGAGACAGTATAAAAACCTAATTACCTTAGAAAGAAATTTTTTGAATTTTAGCATTTGTAAAAATGGAAACATTAAACCTGTACATATGGGTATGCTTAGATTTGTCTGTTATAATCAGTGGCGGCTCGTAGCCAAAATAAGTGGGGGTGCTGTTCCAAAAAATTTTAACCTTTGCTTTAAAATTGTGTAAAGGGAAACAAACATGTATAAAAAGAAAATTTATTGAAACTTCTATGAAATCTTGCAAGAGAAAAATTAAACATTTCTTAATTACTGAAACCTAAACTGTTACAGTTCAATCTTTATCTGGTCATTTAAAAATGAAACACATTCTTCTTGTCTTAATTTGCGCGAAAAGATCAGTAATTTTCTCCTTGATCTGTGGATGACAACTGAGGAAATTTTTCTATATTGAAAGCATTGCAAGCGCATTTAGTCTCTGCGAATTCATAGTGCTTCTTAGAAAAGTTTTTATTCTTTTCAATTATAAAAAGCAGCGTTCTGCGTCTGATGTAATCATAAAAACTGTCAAGAGAATTTTTATCGGTTTCGTAATTTCACTGAGAACATCATCTAGATTATTTTCCAAGATAAATTTCAGTAGCTCAATTAATTTTCATGTATTCATGAATATCAGACCTACAATGGTATACTTTTAGTTCAGTTTCAAGCTTTCCTTTGTCAGTCATTAGATATGCTTCAGTCGTCAGTACTATTTATTCTGCAGAATAATCTTTCCTAAAACTAGGGTAGCATTTCTTGTTGAACAATTTAACAGCTACTAAATGTTTAGTGGAAGAATAGCTTTCCATTATATCGATACATATAAAGTCACGTGTTTTCTTAGCTTCTGCCACCAGTGTCTTTGAAGAATTCTCACAGTACTTTGAGTTTCTTAATTCTAAATTAGCAGTTTTGAAATTAGTTATATATGCATTAACTTTAAGCACACTAATTTCTCTGGATTGCATTCGGTTATATATTATTTAAACATGAGGCATAATCTGATAAAAAAGCTCTAACCAAAACTTGAAATTATCATCATTTAGATATTTTGAAATTTCTGTTGCCTCTGCAATAGTTTAATCTGCATTTGATGTTGACTGAATTTCAGTAAGGCAATTTTTTAAAGGTTGCAAATTTTCATGAACTCTGTTTATGGTCCTTATGTTGAAGTTCCACCTTGTGGAGGAAGGACGTGGAATGCTAACTGCCATATGTTTCTTTAGAATGGACACATGTTGCGGTGATCTTGAAAAGAGTGTTGGAATGGTCAGAATGTTAGAAAAAAATATTTTTCCGTTTCGTGAAATACTTGCTGCATCTCCCATTATTAAATTAAGTTGATGTGCATAACAGTGAAATGAAATGTGCATTAGTATAAACTGCTTTTATTTTTGCTTTTTTGCCTCCAGCTTTTTTGCCTTTCATGACATTTGCACCATCAAATGTCTGAGCTATCAATTTTTGTTCATTTCTCTGAAGGATTTTGTCCAAGTGTTCTAAAATACATTTTGATATGACATCTTCAGTTTGATTTTCTGGAATAAGGAACCCCAGAAGCGCTCAAATATTTCTCCATTCAATACATACCGTAGAACAAGGACCATCTAAGTGTGTTCCGAAACATCTGTTGTGTCATCAGCCCTTAAAGCTGCAAGCTTTTCTAATTTCCATCCTTATCTCCTCATGGTACATTTTTTGAAAGAGGCAGTCAAGTATCTCATTGTCAATGGTCTTAGAAACACCTTTGAAGAATGTACCAGTTTCTAAGTGATTCTTCAAATCTGATACTAATTTAGAGGCAAAATTTACTAATCCTCTAAATACCCCTGGATTTACTGAATCGTCTTTTTCATCATGTCCACGTAAGGGAGTTTCAAAGTTTCCACAAAAGAAAATGCAGTCTATTATTTTGCGCAAAATTTCACGGTTCTTTTTTACCTTTATGTTATGCTCATTGACTGAAAATCTGTATCCCTCACTAAGTTTCTCCTTAATACTAACGGTTCCTAAAAGTGCAGTGAAACTACATTATCAACATGCTTCTTTGACTTCTCATGCTTTTCAGTGTTTCCTTTTATTTTGTTTATATTTCTGAAACCGTCTTTTGTCCACGTTACATCACCTCCAAACAGCAAGTACGGGAAGCAAAACAGAGCATTTTTTATTTCATTATATTTCTACCGTCTTTTGTCCACGTTACATCACCTCCAAACAGCAAGTACGGGAAGCAAAACAGAGCATTTTTTATTTCACAACCGCAAAGCCAATTTTTCCGTTGGTACCATTCAGAATTGAAACTACGAACATATTTCTTCTTGTTGCTTATGTCTGGCTGACATATTAGAATATCAGTTGTTGAACGACCTATTTTCTTAATTGTAATTTTCTCATGGAGAGACAGCTGGGAAAACGAAAGCTCTTGAAGTTCACTTACAGTCACAGAATTTACTACTTGGGGATGCAAGGACATGGTTAAAGTTTTCTGTAAAATAAAAGAACCGAAAAAAAATGAATCAAATAGAATAGCTGAAAAATAATCTAACCAAGAATATGGTGTATGATTTTTAATCACATTACACGCGGAGTAAAAAAAAAAACTCCCAAAGGCACTCCACATTCGGCACTGCAAGAGCGACAGTGCTCTTCTTTCTCTCAGCCTCGTACGCTGCTTCCTAAGTGCGCATGCGCAAAACAAAATACCACACGCGCGAAGTAAGAAGTAATCACGTTCCAGAATTTCGGCACTGCAAGAGCGACAGTGCTCCTCTCGCTGGTTGGCTGGAGTGCTGCTTTCTGTGTGCGCATGCGCAGATCAACCAAACACCACGCCGCTGGAACTGGGAAGCGCGCAGTTCCATACAAAAACTTTCGTACCTTTTTCATAAACTGGAGGATGGCTACTGACATTAAGTTTAAGGATTATATATTGTAGAAGTATAAAGAAAGAATTAAAGAAAAAAACGGCCCATTATATTAAATATTAAAAATAATAATAAGTGGAAATAGGGGGTGCTGCAGTTCCACAGTGCTTATTACGAGCCGCCACTGGTTATAATAGTTAGTTATATTATAGAAATCTCCATTCACAGATATAGGCATTTTTAGCTGTTTATGAAAGGTTTATGAAATATTTATGAAAGGTCTTCAAATCATTTAATCAAAATTACAGGTAATTTTCATCGTTTAAAAATGAACTTTTATATTCTTTTTCGCTTTTGAAATGCACATGTCGCATTGTGTATATTTGTCTTTGTTGTATGAAAGTATTCAATTTCATATACTTTTACTATAATTTGTAGATTTTTCCAAGTTTTTCTATTGTGAAAATGTGCGTGAGAAACATTTCATAAATATTTCATAAACTGAAATAACATACCTGTGACCAATCATGCAAGAGGTAGTTTGTCATGCAATATTTTAAACACCCTGCATAACGTTAACCTGAACAGTGCATAATAATTATAAGTTTTTAATATACAGAAAATGACCGAATATCGAAATCAAACTAAAATTTAATTTCTAATCAAATGAAGGTTTTATTTTACGTCAGGAATACTTCATGTAAAAGAAAATTAACGGAACAACTAATAAATTTAATAATTTATCCGGTGAGGATCAGTGACTTTTGCATATTTAAGATACTTTGGATTTGACTACCGTGATCTTAGAAGCTATCTCCTAAGATCAGGTAACTGGAATAAAAAGGTAGAATACCTGAAAGATTTCAGAAAATCACTTTTACAGAAAAACTTACAGTGGCATTTTTTTAATTACGATATTCATGTGAAAAATGAAAAATTTGCCTTTTAGTAACATTTTAGTAAAGGCAACTTTTAGTGAAGGTTTATCTTAAGTTCACGGTGTATAACTGAAACTGAATCCAGTTTTACTGAAGCAGGAAACATTAAAAATTAACTGTGCCTTTATAAGGGTTCGAAACACAGATCGTCTAATTACCAGCTGGATGTGCTACTATTTATATTGCAAGAGCAAGCAGGGGGAGAATGCGATTATTTATACAACTATTTTAACCAGTATAATTTAATATTTAAATATTAATCTCTACATTATATATCGCTTCTAATCAATGTGACTTCCTGTAACCCAAGTCGGGTCATTTATTAATTTGAAGCTTAAATAAAGCGGTCTTCCTTTCTTCTGATCTCTGTTTAGTTTCACAAGGCTAGAAGATAATTCTTCAACAGTCCTTTAAAAGCTGATTTTCCCAAAGCGCCATAAACTTTACATATTCAAAAAAAAATGTCAGAAGCCACCAAATATTTTTCAATTATAATTGACTCTGCCCTTGATATAACATACGTAGACCAATCAACTTTTACATTGCGTTATGTACCAGAAAATGGAATCATAATAGAGAGGTTTGTTTTTGGATTTTTAGCAATTTATTCGCGCACAGGAGAATTAATAGAAAATGAAGTTTTAAAGAACCTTGAAATATTAGGTCTGGATATTTGCAACTGTAGAAGACAAAGGTACGACAATGCGGCAAATAAGTCTGGAAAGTACAATGGGCTGCAAAACCGCATTAAAAAACAGAGTCAAACAGTCCATTACGTTCGTTAAATCTGATAGTAAGTAGTGCTAGTGAATCATGTTTGTAAGCAATAACATATTTTAATTTATTGGAGAGCTTTTATACATTTCTTTCGGCGTCTGCGCATAGGTGGAACACTTATGCAAACGTTTTGCAGCAAATAAAGAAAAAAGTTTTGCGGCAAATAATAAACATTTTATAACAAAAAAAAATGTACTACTAGCTGGTCTTATAAAGCTGATGTAATTAGAGCATTTCGCTCCGAGCTCAACGAAATAAAAAGTGCTCTACTTGATATACCTCTAGATGAATCTCAGAAATGTTCTGTAAAACTGGAATGCTCAGAAATAGCGAGCAAAGTTAGTAATTTACAGTTCATTTTATTAAACGAGTTATCTGGGATAAAATTCTTTCCAGAATAAATGGAAGCACTATATCCTTACAAGACTCTACTATACCAATCTTGTTTGCGGCAAGAATTTCTGACAATTTATGTAATCACGTCAACAGTTTAAGACATTTATTTCCGGAAATAGAAGCGGAGGCATTAAACGCGTCAGAAATAAAAACTTATTCTGATACTAATAAGGTCGCGAAGACGGAAATAATTTTTTGATACAGTTCGTCATGATGAGGACTACAAAATTTATGTAATTAGGGTCAAGAAGCCTTTAGACGAAATTGTTTTTACGTAATACATGACAAAATATCTTTTGAACTGAAACTACGTAGCAAAAGTTACAAAGACATTAATGAGATTTTAAAAATATTTCATGCAAACACAAATGGCAATGTATCAACTGAATCTGAAGTTCACACAATACTAAAAAAATGGTACTATGAAAAAGACATGATATAAAAGAATTGTATGAGGATTTGTTACAATTTCTATTACTTTAGTAAAAGCCAACGTTTAATAGTGACATTTGACATGCTACGATTTAGACTACAAAATTTGTATCGACATTTCCAAATATGGAAATCATATTACGTGTATTTTTGGCTTTGCCTGTATCGAATGTATCTGATGAAAGATATTTTTTGCTGTTAAACGCGTAAAAAAACTATTTACGAAACTCATAAAGTTAAAACAAATTAACTACTTTAGCTGTACTATATATAGTACAAAATACGTTGATATTAATTACGAAGAAAGAATTAATAAATTTTCAGAATTGAAAGCCATAAAAAGATTTTTGAATTAATTTCGTAACCATTTTTTCAAAACTATGGTTTTGATATTTAAGAGCAAATTTCGTTTCTTAACTTATGACTTACAAACAAGAAGTTCCAGTTCTATTGATTGTATTGATACATAATGAAACTTATGTTTATACGAACAATAAAAACTGTATTCAAGATTTTTTTAAAAACTGACTATTTTTGTTAATTATTATTACATGCCAGTCATTTATTATCTTGTTAGAAAGTTCTCGTAAAAATTGCATGACACCTCGGGTGTTAAAATAAATCTTATATCTTAAACTAATTATAATATAGCAAATGGCTTTGTCCTATCAGGAAATTAGTAACTCGCAATTTAATAAATAAATGAATCTTTACCTGATAGGTCTGGTTCTGAATCGTCGGCGTTGTCTTGAATCATCAGCTTCAATCCTTTAGACACGAACACTTTATTGACGATATTTACAAAACACTTGAAGATTTATGCCACTAACTGCATTATTATAATATTATTAACAACAGCTATCTTTACAATAGAACATTAGCTGCTCAACGATGAAAGTCTCAAAGTCTCAATATAATACCATTACGGTAGAATCCTTTCATCTCTCTGCCAACTGTCTGGAACAGCGATGGTGTCGTAGCTGTCTGTCACAGCGCCACCTCTAATGGCGCCATCGGAGATTTCCCATCAGTCATCGGAGTTTCCACATCCTCCGGCCCAGAAAGACAAGATTGTCTTTTATCTTCAGAATCAAGTTCCAAGGGATACAGATGTTGTACAGCTCTTTTTAAGAACGTCCCATTGTGTAATCTCACAGTGCAAGCTCGGATGCTGCCATCACGGCCTGTATGTGTCTCGGTTACTAAGCCACATTTCCATAACAGTCTTGGTTGGTTATCATCATGGATCAATACAAAGGTGTTTTTGCTGATCTGCTGGGGCAAATTGCTCGTAGCACATTTATGAGCAGATTTCAAATCCATTAAATATAGCAGTTTCCATTTCTTCCAAAAATTGTTCAACAAGTTCAATCTATATTTATATCTCTTTTCCAGGTCTGACTTCGTAGAAGAGATTGCAAATATCTTTTCAGGTGGTAAAGCGGTTATTCTTTTTCCAATTAGAAAATGTCCTGGACATAATGGACTCGGCTCATTTGTTTCACTATAAACATAAGTCATCGGTCGGGAGTTGATGATGGCTTCCACTTCAGTTAAAGTTGTTTCAAGTTCTTGGTACTGTAAACAAGCTCTCCAAAGGATCTTTTTGAGACAGGTCTTAATAGATCGGACAAGCCTCTCCCAGAAACCTCCCCACCAAGCTGCTCTCTCGACTATAAATTTCCACTGGATCCTGTTTTCACTAAAAAAGTCCTGGACATCTCTATCCTTTATTAAGTTAAACATTCTTTGAATGTCTTTATCTGTTCTTTTGAATGTTTTAGCGTTGTCCGAGTAAATAATTTTACAAATTCCACGTCTTGAAATAAATCTTCTTAACGCTAGCATAAATTCTGCAGCAGATAAGTCATTCACAAGTTCAAGGTGCACAGCTCGTATTACGGCACAAGTAAACAATGCAACATACACCTTTTTCTCATTTTTTGTATATAGTGGTTCTAGAAAGTCTACGCCGCAAACTTCAAATGGTAAAGCTTCTCTGGTTCTGTCTGGAGGTAGAGGAGACACATTTTGAGAGTAAGGCTTTGCTCTCAAACGTTGACAAATGAAACAGTTCTGCAAAATACTTTTCACCCTTTGTCTTCCTCTGAGAATCCACATTTTTTCTCTAAGCTGAGCAAGGGTTTCAGCAATTCCAGCATGAGCCAGTTTCTCATGAGCATATTTGATCTGCAAGTCCGAAAAATGATTCGAATTAGGCAAAATAATAGGATGAACTTCTGCAAAGGTCAAATTTGAGTTCTGAAGTCTTCCGCCTATTCTCATTATTCCATCTTCATCCAAAAATGGATTAAAATTCGCAATCCTAGATTTACTAGAAATTAGTTTCTTTTTCTGCAAGCATTCTATTTCTTCTGGAAAATGAGCATCTTGAGTTCTTTTAATCCAATATTTCTCAGATAATAGTATTTCTTCTGCTTCAAGTGGTTTCAAATTCTTTGTAGAAGTTTTCGTATTGTTAATAAATCTAAAAATCCAGGCTGTTATTCGTAATAATCTGGATAATTTGCTATATTTCTCTATGTCCAAAAGGTCTTGCTTCAAATTTATTACACAGCTGGCTTGGACCGTTTCATCTTTCTTCAATGAGGATCTTCTCTTTCTTCTACAGCATCAATTTCATATGTTGTATCTTCTTCTGGCCAAGCAGTTTCCTCTTGTCTCAACCATTTTGGACCCTGCAGCCAATCTCCACCTTTAAATGACAATTCTGAATTTTTTCCTCTTGTTTGTAAATCTGCAGGATTATCAACACCAGGACAATGTGACCATTGATCTACATTTGTTTTCTCTTGAATTTCACGAACTCTATTTTGAACAAATGGCTTCCATGAATAGGCATTTCCTCTAATCCAATGTAAAACCACCTTGGAGTCTGTCCAAAATCGTACACTGATGTCTAAGTTCTTGAATACATTATTCACCACGTAGTTACTCAGTCTTGTTCCAATAACTGCAGCTAGGAGTTCTAAACGTGGTAAAGTTACTCTTTTCAAGGGTGCTACTCGAACTTTAGCAATGACAAAGTTTGTGAACACTTGCTGATTATTTGTTTGGTATCTAACGTAAATTACAGATCCAAACGCCTTTCCACTAGCATCAGTGAAACAATGAAGTTGAATATTGTATATCTGAAGTTTAGAATTATCTCTAAATAAATGTCTAGGCAACTTAAAATGTTCCAAGGTTTCAATCCGCCTACACCAATTAATCCATTTTTTATTAAGTTCTTTATTTAATTTATCATCCCAGTTTAAGCCAGTCTTCCAAATTTCTTGCATAAGAATTCTTCCTATCACTGTGAATGGATTCAAATAGCCTAATGGATCATAAATACGACTTATTAACTGTAACGCTTCCCTTTTAGTTATGCATTCATTTGTTTTCCGATTTTGATTTAAAATACCTTGAAATTCTACCCTTAAATTATCCTCCTTTGTATTCCATTTATATCCTAAGACTTTAGATTCTATAGGGCTTCGATATTCAGGATTCTCATTTGAGTTGAAATGATTTTGAAGATCAATAGAATTTGTCGACCATTTCCGCATATTAAAACTAGCCTCGTTTAAAATTTCTTTTACTCCTGCATAAATTTCTAATCCTTCGTTTACGTTATCTACTCCAGCTATTAAATCATCGACGTACAAACAATCGTTTAAAACATTAAATATTTCTGGAAATTCTGTTTTATATTTATTAATGTGGTATTTAATTGTTGCAGATAACAAGAAAGGGCTTGGTTTTGCACCAAAGAGTACTCTAGTCATTCTCAAAATTTTCAGATTAAAATCCTGGTTTGAAACTGGAAGATCATTAATCCATAAAAATCTAACAGCGTCCCTATCTTCCCGATTAAGGCTAATTTGAAGAAAGGCTTGTTCTATATCGCCACTGAAAGCTATCTTATTTAATCTAAAACGAAGTAAAATCATTAACAAATCGGGATTTAAATTTGGCCCAGAATGCAAACAATCGTTCAAAGAGATAGAATCATTCAAATGAGATGACGCATCAAAAACAACTCGAAATTTTGTGGTAGTCTTATCTTCACGTATTACTGCTTGATGTGGCATGTAATATAATTTAGAACCCGCCTCCGTATCTATTGTTTCAGCTATTCCCATTTCGAGATAATTATCTAGCACCTGTTTATATTTCTGGTAAGTCTCGGGTGCCCCTTTAAATTTACGCGTTAAACTATTTAGCCTTTTAAACGCCAAACCATAATTATCCTTCAATTCATCAGTTCTATCATTCCACGGTAAGCGCACTTCATATCTATTTCCAACAAGTTGAATTGTTTCATTAAAATTCTTTAAAATTTTATTTTCAATATCATTTTGTTCTTTTTCCTGAGTGATACCCATTGACTCTAAATCCCAAAAGTTTTTTAAAACAGTGTTAATTTCTTTATCTTTTTCGAAATTTTCTTGATTTGTAACACATTTCAAAACGTTAATAAATGACTGCTGAGCTATCATTTCATTTGGTTTATTAACCCCATTTACAGTCCATCCAAACATTGTTTCCGACGCAACAAGTGAGTCTGACAGTCTACGTGTTTTTCCCGAAACCATTTTCCAATAATAATCGCTCCCAATTAAGAGAGACAATTTATAATAATGTGAATTTCCATATGTCCTATCCGCGAGTTGTAATTTATTTTCATGAAAATAACGCTTTACTTCCTGACTGGGAATCCCAATTAACCCCTCACTTATTTTTTCTGCTTCTAAAACTTCGATCGAAATGCTGTTATGTCTCATCTGCGGATTTCTCAAAACAATTTTATATCGTCTGCGCTTTTCACTCTTCGATGTATTAGAACCAAAGGAATGAATCGTAATATTCTCTTCTCCCACGCATTTCAACTTCAATTTCTTTGCAACGCTACTGACTACGAAAGAGCGCTGTGATCCAAGGTCAAACAGCACTCGAATGACTAATTTATTACTTTCACCCAGAGCTAAAACACTTGCGGTTTGCAGATATATTTCCTTACCCAAGTTCTTATTTTGTATAGATGATACTACAGTTTCTGAATTAGAAATGTCACTTTTATTCTCACTAGTTTCACAAATAGCGGTATGATGTTTTCGCGAACATAATTTGCATCTACTTTTAAATTTACAGTCTTTTACTATATGGTTTTTCTTTAAACAATTCCAACACCTGCCTTCTTTTTTTAAAATATCTTTTCTTTCGTTAACAGGTTTCGAACATTTTTCTATTTCGTGATTTTCTTTACAAAATAAACACTTTTGACTATCAATACTGGTGTTTAATAAGGCGGCAGTTGGCGTTTTATTTTTCTTAAAACCCCCTTTAAATGAATTATCTCTATCGCGTTCCTTTTCTCTAACAAATGTTTTATTATTATAAATTTCGTCCGATTCCCCTTTTCGAAACGATAAAGTTTTTTCTCTCGTTACTACCTCCTCTTTTAAATAGTTTAACAATTTACCAACATCCCAAGATTCGGTTTCGTCTTTATAATCCCTATTATAATTTAACATTATAGAATCCGGAATTAGTCTAGTTATTATGGGAAATAATAAATTGCCATAACTTTCCAGTTCAATACCCAAAGATTTTAAACTGCGAATTTGGATTTCACAAGTGTCGTACAGATGACGCAGATCTCTGAGATTCGAAACATTTCGCACAGGAGATAAATTTAAAAACTTGTTTATATGGGATCGGATCAAAAGTTCTTTTCTACCAAATCTATCTTCTAAAATTGTAACGGCAGTATCATAATTCTGTTCCGAAATTGACAGTCCCTGTATAGCAATTTGAGCCGTATCTTTCAGTAAACTCTTTAGATAGGTGAATTTCTGAATTTTGTTTAAGCTTTCGCTTTCGTGAATCGCTGATTTAAACTGACTCCAGAATTCTTGCCAGTTTTCCGAATTGCCATCAAATTTTTCGATGTTTATTTTTGGCAATTTAACAGGAATTCTGTTTTCTGGTGTAGCGTGTATAGTTGCATTTGAGGATCTCCGCTGATTCAATTCTCCGTGATGTGAATATTCTCGTTGTTCAGTATTAGTACTATCCTTTGTTTTTAGCAAATCTCTTATGAAACAATTTATTTTTGTTTGAATTGAAATTATATTCTCCCGATATTCTTGATTAGCTTCAACTTCTTCTTCTAATTTCCCTAAATCAGTTATTTCGTTTTCTATGTTTTCGTCAAGTACTGTAAGTTTTGTTTCTTTATCAATTAACTGTGCTTTCTGTTCTTCTAACCAATTTAAAGTTATAGTACTATTCGCATCATTTAAAGTGTTGTTTATTTTATTAATCAGTCTCGTAATAGAACTTCTTGTAACTGTTCGTTTTTTTCTTAATTTTTCGATTTCAGTTACGTCGAGTGACATTTTTATTGCTTCTTTCTTATCTTCTATTTAATAATAAATCAAATATTTTCCAGGAACGGGCGTCACGTTAAAGGCGCCAGATAAAATAAATCTTATATCTTAAACTAATTATAATATAGCAAATGGCTTTGTCCCATCAGGAAATTAGTAACTCGCAATTTAATAAATAAATGAATCTTTACCTGATAGGTCTGGTTCTGAATCGCCGGCGTTGTCTTGAATCATCAGCTTCAATCCTTTAGACACGAACACTTTATTGACGATATTTACAAAACACTTGAAGATTTATGCCACTAACTGCATTATTATAATATTATTAACAACAGCTATCTTTACAATAGAACATTAGCTGCTCAACGATGAAAGTCTCAAAGTCTCAATATAATACCACTACGGTAGAATCCTTTCATCTCTCTGCCAACTGTCTGGAACAGCGATGGTGTCGTAGCTGTCTGTCACAGCGCCACCTCTAATGGCGCCATCGGAGATTTCCCATCAGTCATCGGAGTTTCCACAGGTGTAGGGGACCGGCAGGAAAAATGCCTAGGGCTCTAAATTAGGTTAATCCGTCCCTGCTTGAAACATCTTTACATATCTTATGAAAAATTGTTAACTAAAATTCCAGTTAAGGCTTGGAAGAAGAGCAAAATTTCATAAATTGTGATACAAATACGAATGCATAAAGGTGAATTTTTTCAAATTCATATAAAATGTTACTAAAGAAAACGTATTTAAATTGATTAGTTTTGAATTTCGTTTTGTCCTCATATTACAGATTTAAATTTAAAAGATATCTACAGTTATTTAAATTAAATAATGACATAGTTTGCCAAATTTTTTCTTTAACGTGGGATACAGACCATGGCTTTTGACCCTGAGAAGTGTATTTGGCCTTTATCTTATTCTAATTTTCGGCAGGAAATCTGTTGGAAGAACCATCTGGATGTGTTTTCTATTAAACACTATTCTACTTTTGTATTAAACAAAATTTTGATTCATCAGGCATGTAGCTTATCAAATATCGAATACATGCGAATTGTTGAATTTGTGGTTCCGTCCTCAATTCGTCTGCTGCCTCGTTAATGAGCTTAGCTTTATGAACATACAACATGGCACATGTATATGTTCCGTTTTTGTTTATCGTCTTGCTAGGAAGAATTATTTATTAAGTCATATATTCTTTTAAGTAACAGTTTTCCCATGAATTTTATATTTTAATTGCATTTTCATATGATTTCAATTAATGCGTAAAAGTGGAATTTTCGGCGTATATTTTACTATAATAGGCAAACATAAGCTGGATCATCGACGGTCAGGTTTACGGATAGTAAATAACGAATTGAATGAGTGCTCATAAATCAAAGATACGATCATCAGAGCCCTGAATTTTTGTCTTGTTCCAGAAAGAAATCCCGAATATTAAAAAAAAATAGAACTATAGTAAATACTTTTGTGCCGAGCCACTTTCTTAAGACGACAACTCTGAAAATGACCAATAGTCAGTGACATAGCTAAACCTATTGTCGCTCCTCTGAATGCATGCACACAGACAGACATAGGAAAAAAAGAAGAAACTGTATAAGGTATTTCTATCGCCTTTTTAGCATGCCTTCGTAGTGTAGTGCTCGGAGCGTATTCAAGAGGTCCGTGGTTCGAGTCCCGAGGAAGCTATTGCTCATTTTGATCTCTGCTGCTTAAAAAAATAATCTACAGTGACGCCTGAACTAAAAAAAGGTGATGGATGATGATTCTCCACCACCAGGATTTGACGTTTGAGTACACCTATTCCCCAGTCACTCTTTAAATGAGGAGTATATAAGGTATTTCTCCCGCCTTCTTAGCATGCTTTCGTGATGTAATAGTTAGCACGCTCGGCGCGTATTCTAGAGGTCCATGGTTCGAGTTCCGGCGAAGGTATTGCTCATTTCTTCAACTCCCTGACATCGAAAATACCTCACTCTACAGTGATACTCTGGTAGTCTCTACAGTGGCGCCCGAACTAAAAATTGCATTTCTCATTTTTCATCTTTCTTGCTTTCAAAAAATACTTAATGTCTCTATAACGAAAAAGAAAAGAAAATCGAATCTGTAAAATGTTAAAACATATGGGGAATAAAAAAATCTAATTTTTTGAATAAAACTTAAATTTTAACATTTTAAAGTGCTATTTTGTTTGTTTTCCTGTTAGCAAAATCGTCGATGATATTCTAGAAGTTTGCTTCATTACTCCTAGAATTCATTACTTCTAAAAGTTTGCTTCAGTTACTCTTCTGCACGCAGTACCTTAGTATTATTAAATATAAGGTACTCGGTTTTAGATCTTAGATGTTTCTTAATCCATTTGTATTAAGAGAAATTCCTCTCATAACAAGTATTATTTACTGCAAGTATGAGAAAAATCTGAAGCAGAGTTACAGTATCTGGAATATCGTTTGGGAGATTATACTTTAGAATAAATTGTAAAAGTTCAAAGCGACTGCTCTTTCATCTCTCTGTTTCGCCTTCCTACACAACAACAGAAATTAAACTTTGGAGTGTTTCTTCCTTAATCAAGAGCTCGTCCTTATTTATTTCATTGTGATCCTATTTTAATTGCCATCGCTTGTTTTGCATTCAGAAGTTTCAACGGCATACGAAGAAAGTGAAGCTATTAAAGAGTCTTCATAAATTTTTAATACTGTGTCCAATGCAAAAACAAGTCTCTCCTGAATTCAGTTTCGTGTCACAATTCGGCATCACGTGTTTTTTCACCTCGTCATAGACATAAGTGAATAAGACGGCAGAATACTGATAGTTCGACTTGATCTCAAATCTCAAACATAGGCTGGCTCCCTTATACGGTTAAGAGCTGTATAAGGTACACAGAGTTTACGCATTTACGCGTGCATGAGATGAATACAATCCAGTGTCCTTTTTATAAAGTAAATATGAGCCAGGTTTTGCATCTGATGGTTCAATTTGTCTAATGGTGCGTCAGAGACTCCTTCAAAAACAACAACAAAATTTATTTACAAGGAAAATTTAACAAAATCAAATAGTTGTGGATATATCAAGTATCTCTATCTCCTGCGTCTCACACCTTTAGCATCTTGCCTGGCACTGGCTATTGGAGCGTACACAGCGCCTTCTAGCCGAATGTCGCAGAAATTATGTAACAGCAGTTCCTCGTTTCTAAGCTCTTCGCGAAGAAGTTTCGTCCTCAACGAAGACACCCCACTCTCTAGACAAATAAGAGCATTGAAATTTTTTATAATCCAATAAATCTTAGTTAGTTTTTCGGCTCCTAAGATCCACGTGATTAACGCTTATAATATGTTTCTCATGAAAAATGCAGGCTCTATTGCTCCGCCCGGGACAGATCGCCCCTCGGCTCGCTCCTAACTACGCCACTACCAGCAATCCGACAATATAAATATCGCTATCGAAGCATCACCTTTCTAAGGCGACTCTTTCCTCTAAAGACAAAAATCCTCTGAAACCATAGATGGGTCATCTTCTTCACACTTTTTGAGAGGTACTGGTGAAAACTAAACTACAGCATGGAGAATCAAATCATGTAATTGATTTTACACATGAAAAACATTTACTCTAACAGTAAGTGAAGCCGAAAAGAACATCCATTGATAAATTATCTATAAACTGTAAATAGCAGAATATAAATAAACTGTAATTTTGATTTTATTTGTCGTTAATGAAACTGTGAGTGTGTATGAAAGTAATGCTTCTAAATGTGTACAAAAGTAATGAATGATAAGAGCAGTGCTTTAGTGATTATTATTATTGTTAGAACTGTTATGCAGTCAATAAATCATGCGGCTTAGAAATGGGACGGAAAAGGACAAATCTAATAGAATAGATAAAAATAATGATCATTCCTTTTTCATATGACACTGTTCCAGCCTCCAAGTAGTTAAGGCAGTTGAATACTGGTAATTCGACCGGATTCGAACCCAGGCAAACAGGTGGGCTGCACAATCTGTTTGAGTGGTTTTTACTACATGAATACGCCCGGTCTGCCTTCTCCACGTGGGCATACCTTCGCTTAGGCAGATATTGCTCAGGTGTTTTGCCATAATCAAAAAAACCTAAATTAACCTATTTAATAGTTCAAGCTGAGCTTATTTAAGAAATCAGATAGGCAATGCCGGCCAACAGTTGAAAACAGTTCATTGGACACGGTTAAACTTTAACAAGCAAAATACTCAAAAGAAAATATCCTACTAGTATTTAAAAGTACATTTTTCGTGCTGTGCTGATCTTTTGTTGCCCCAATGGATGTTTTCTTCAAGAGCAATGTTTTTGAAACTGAAGTATGTAAACAAGATAACAAAAATATAAGCTAAATGAGATATTTTGAATATGGGGATTATAAATCCTTGAAAATTTATTATCATATGTATGCAGATATAGTTTTGCTCTTAAATTTCATTTTAAGCTCAATACTAAAATTTGAAATCAAAAATCTTTACTTTTTATCATTGAAGCATGTTCATAGTGAGTAGTGTATTTACAGCCAGCACTGTAATTTGAAACATCATATCAAACTTTTTTTTATCACCCAAATATATTTACGACAGGGGGTATGTTTACGTACGATACCAATGTTTGACTATTGACAGCGACAATAAATTTTGTTGAGATAGGCAAATAGGTTCTGAAGGCAAGATAAACTGGATAACAGTCTGTGTACTAGAAGTAATCTCTTTAAAGTATGTTTTGAAAACTCCCCACTTTTGTGGTGTCCAGTTTCAGACCTATTTTAGAGCATTCAAAAATACTCTGAAGTGATGACTGAAGTGATAGTCAAAAATACTTTGAAGTGAATGACTGAAGTGATAGTTTTTTACATGTTTAAAACCAGCATACTTTTTTTTAAAACTTATTTTGTTGCTTTACATACCTCAGCTGTAAGAAACAGATAAAAAATTTCCATTGGAAAAAAGAACTACATTCCAACATGATGTTAGTAACTAACAGTTTATGTAACATGCCTTAAGTATGCAGCATTACAGTATTACAAGAACTAAACAGTATTAAACACTGAATTAAAGAGAGTGCTCGTAGTTTAAGGCCATCAAGAGAATAACTTTTGTGAGTTTGTTTTCCAAGAAAACGGTTTTGCAGAAGTACACGGAATTCATTTCCCTATTAGTTAATTTAAAGTTTCAAAGAATTAATCAATAAATTATTTAACTAAGCTAGTTGCAAATTTTCTTATCAACATCTGGCTTTATATTTAAAAAATAAAATTCAAGAGATGATGTCGTTTTTCGTGATCATGTGATCCATAATTTTTAGAAATTTATGACGGAAAATTATAGCTTCTCGATTTCGCGATAACATGTGACCAAAAATAAATTCTTAAAATTTTGTACCTGGATTCTCTCAGAATATCTGCATATGATTTCAGCCCATTTATTATTTAGCTATTTATCAGCTATTTATTTTCATCGATATAAGAAACAAATGAAAGCAACTTCTCTTTTCTATTCCCCTTTTCAGGGCGAAAATCAGTTTTATAATGAAAATGTGGCGAAGTTTAAGCTCTACTGGATGTCACTGGTCAAAGGTTATGTGTTCTCACTAAAACTATAGACTTAAAATACGGCAAGAGTTAAAATATTTTCTGTTATTGTAATGCTATCCATGAAAATAACATTACCTACAGTTCAAATGTTGCCTCCAGTGCTGTGGCCTTGATCCCGAGTTTCGCGGTTGGTATAGGGTGGTTGTAATAAGCATGACGGTTGCTGCAATGATCTTTCGTTTGATTTGAGCTAACTTTCAAAACATGAAAAATTAATAATATTTAATTCCGAGAATAAATTAATAATATTTAATTCTGAAATTCTGAAAAAGTTATCCATTGTCAAGTAATTTGCAGTTATCAGATAGTTACTAAACAGTTTTACTCTCGACATATTTCCAATAAAAGCTTTGTAGTATTATTTTAGTCTTTCTTGTGTATTTCTCTATCTATAAATCTCTGCGTATTTGTGTCTAATTTTACAAAATATTATGATTTAATTATCTAAATTAATGGAATGCTTTTCAGTGCTTTTAACACTGAAATACCTTCCTATAGTAGATGCTATTAAAATCTAAATTGAAAATACTTAAAAAAAAGGAGAGTGGATAATTTGAGTGAGCTACTAATATTTAGCTAACAAAATTAAGTTAGCTTCGAAAATTATTTATACATTTAAGATATTCTTCAGTGATTTTATGTACCAAGAATTACCAACTGATTTTATATACCAAAGAAATTTATGCACGAAGCTGAACTAGTATTTGGTTGTCACTATCAAAATTAATACGGATATTTACGAACAGATATTGAACGTTTCACGTTTTCGCAGAAAATAAGTTAGCCTTTTAATAATAGAGATAATCGTATGCGGCGTGCAAGTTGAAAGAGTTGAAATGTAAGCCATTTTTTGTAAATGCATTTAAATAATATAAACAGTGTGTCGTTGTTTTGCCATAAATTCCATAATCTTTATCATAATTGCATATCAAATACTACTCTGACAAAAATGGAAGTATATTTATTTGAAATAAAATACCAAAATTTGAAGGTATGCTTTTTATTTGACGTGGTAAATCGCGTCGCTGTTTGCAGGTTAACTAGATTTTTTATCTATGTTTTGGCATCTTTTCTTTTCATATATTCCCTAATGCATGCATCCAGTTTGTGAAAAGAATTATGGTCTAAATAAATTTAAACGTGATAACATTCTTATGTCATTAGGCAGTACGAGTTTTATGTTCTTCTAATGCTTTTAAAGTTGAGCGTTAAAAGTTAAAAAGTATTCATCTGCTAATGCAAAGTGTCGTAAAAGAAATCGCAAAATAATATCATTAATATTCTGTAGCCAAAGTAAGCAAAAAGTATCCTGCGGGCATATTATAAGGTATTTCTCCCGCCTTCTTCGCATGCTTTCGTGGTGTAGCAAGTTTCGTCAGCACGCTCGGCGCGTATTCGAGAGGTCCGTGGTTCGAATCCCGACGAGGGCATTGTTCATGTTTCATCTCTCTTGCTTTCAAAAAATTACCTAATGACTCTGCAATGTAAAGGAGAAATGCATAAATTATGAGACGTCGAATACCAGTACTTTTATCCGAGGTTTATGATAAAAGTATGCAATTTCCCTTTGTAGTTACATAATGTGTCGCCAAACGAACCGACGGCTATTATATAACGCTTGTTGCAAACTTTCGGCGACTTTTTACATGATGCGTTGCCAAACGCTTGTACTGTACTTTTTGGCTGAAGATAAGCAAAGAATAGCTCATGAATAAACAGCGAAACATATGACTACCTAGCTACCCTGCTTTGAGAATCATTGCTAAGCGCATGCAGAGGCTTCCTGTGCTATGCAAAATGTTGTGAATTCAATAGGCAACGTCTTTTATGCTGCCAGAATTCGAAAAAAAAGATTTATACACTTAAGAGAAGCCGAAGTTTCACGTTTTCACGGAATACTTAGTCACAAGAGGATGTGGAAGCAGCTAGCTATCTTCACTCTCTCGTAACTCCCAAAGGACGCTTTTTTCGCCGAATATTCATATTAATATATTTTCCTCCGTTTGGTAACACTAAATAATGTACGCTAGTCTGTCAACGACACCCTGCCATTTAGTTATCATGAACGCTTGGAGTGGTGCGCAACGTTTTTCGCGATCAAAGCGTTTTACAAGAACAATGACAGTTTGAAGTGGGCACGTAGAGAATTCCGCTGTCACTTTAATTTAGGAACCACGATTTTGTTCCATCAGCACATGCAATTAAAATATGTATACGTTATTTCGATTAAACTGGTTCGGCAATGAAAAAGAAACCTCCAGGCCGTGTGCGAAGCGTTCGTACACCAGACAATATCCAAGATGTTCGGGATGCTGTCTTAAGAAGTCTGCGTCGGTCAATCCGTCGTCGCTCAGCATCTTTAAAGAAATCCGAGAAGCAATTGCTGAAATTCTGTTTGAGATGGGACTTCAAACCAAGAATTATGTAATGAAGAGACTGCAGATATGTTTGCGTACAGAAGGAGCTCACCCGCAAGATGTCACTTTAAAAAAATAAATTGTACCGTAGGTATTCTAAAATTGCATTATTTTTACTATTAAATGAGATAAAGCAATTTGTTTTCCTGAAATTATTTCATTTTCAAAATTTCCCGTTTTTTTAAATTACTTTGTATTATAATCTTATAATAATAATAATAATAATTACTTTGTATTATAATCTTGACGTTTCGAAATATCCACCTCGCATTTTGCGCAATCGTTACTTTCCTGACAAACGATTTTTGAATATATTTCAGTGTATCTCTTTGTTGTCATCTATTAAATATTAAATTACATTGCCGAAATTCTGGTAGATTTGCTTAATGTTAAATCTAAAGTTTTGTAAATTTCTTTAATAAAAACTCTAATACAGCCTACGTTTGAGCAAAGACATAAGGCAATAAAAATTATCGATGAATTTCGTAACTGAACTGTACAATAGATCGAAAGAAATTATTCTATCAAATAGTATCACACCCCGATGTCGACGTTCTCGCTTCCTGTTACAGTATTATTGGAAACAACAGAAAGGTTTCCCATTTTGGGATTATTGTACTCAAACACAGGGGTCTAACAATTAATTTATTAATTTTTAAAGAAAAGAATGACAAAGTCACAGGTTGTTAATGTGAGACATAAATTATGTTAAAGATGTACTTTAATTTATAATAATATTTGTTAATTCGTACAACAAAACAAAGTTTACCCTCAACCACTGTACACACGGTACTGTTTACTGCGTGTTTATTAATATTATTTTTTCTTTGAAGATTTTATTCCAACTGTTTTATTTGTTCTTTGTTTTCATGCTTTCAGTTTCTTAGACGCCTATGCCAATATTTGTATTCTTGTAAAAAACCTTTGATTTCTTTATTTTATTTTCTGATTTAGTAAGGATGTGACACTGCCACAACAGATGCAGAGAGCTATGGCTGTTGAAGCAGATGCAGCCAGGGAAGCCCAAGCTAAGGTATATTAACATTTAGAATCGTTTCTATCAGGCAGAGCAAGCAGCAGCTCTTTCAAATAATTTCAGTTTTAAAAATCCTTTTCTTTACTAAATTGTATTAAATTTGTAACTAAATTGTAGATAAATTTATTTAATTGATGATTACCAGACTTTTTCTCAGGATTCGCCATACTTTAAGAATTATGAAATTAATTATAATCAAATTCTTCGTTTATTTACATAATATCATATATATTTACTTAAATGTAAGTTGCTTTCAGTATTTATTAGTCCAAAGGGATTTAGTCCCGAAGGACTATTACTTTCGTTTGGGCGTTTTGCGTTGAATCATTAAAACGTTGAATCACTTTTCAAATTGTTGCCACTAAATGTTATCGCTCTGCATTAAATTTAAAAAAATGAAAAATCTGCATAAATGTATGCATGTTTTTTTTGTTTTTTTTTTGACGTAGCTTTCTCTTCAAAAATCGTCTGCGTGCGTTGCACGGGAAAATAAAAAGGAATTTTAATTACAGTTCTAAATAAATAGCCAAATAAATGTGAAATTCGTAACAATATTCTCTAAAACTTTAACGAATTTTTCATTAACAAACTCAAAGATTTCAAAGCCAGCAATACCAACGTTGTACAGAAAAACATTTTTATCTCCAGCGCGTGAGAGCGTGTACCGAAATTTCTAAAGATATGC
>KK118976.1:795655-812307 GCA_000611955.2 Stegodyphus mimosarum
TTTTTTTTTTTTTTAATTTTTTGGGGGGGAGGGGAGGTTAAGCTGCAAATAACTTAAGACTGCCAAAACCCCAAAATTAATGAAGCACTGGATTAGATTTTTAATTCTTAACTGCCGCCCAGACAATATAGTTGTTAGGAGAGCCGACTGCGATACCAAAGGGCCCGTGTTCGAATCCCGGAGAAGGCATGGTAACTGTCCATCTCACTTATTAGGTATTACCATAATAAAGTGACCACCATTTCTGGCCTTAGTAGTTGCCAAGCTGAACTGGCCTGAGAGCCCGCCATTAGTAAAAAGAAAAAAATCTGATGTGTAACATCGCATGACTTCCTTGTACGGAATATTAAATTATACACACTTTGCTTTGCATTTAAACTTATTGAATTGAATTAAATCTACTTCATTGATAGCGCATAAACCATAATAGAATAAATGCACTCTTTAAAATTCACTATATTTGTTTGCCACAGTGACACTCTGGCGCTAGCTTCAATTATCAATTACATCTCATTCATTTTATAACTCAGAATGCACAAAAATTATGTGTATCATCTGGAGAATTACCTCATCGTTGCCATGTTCTATTCAAATACTATAATAAATCTAAAACGATGTGTAAAAGAAATTAAACAAATAAACAAAAAGAAACAGTTTTTCATAGGCGATTCGGTATTCCTCATTGAATTAAATCAGCTCTCACTTCACGACAAGGCAAAAATACATAAAAACTCAAAATATCTATATTAAAAATTACGAAGTAAATCTTAAACACGTATTTCCTCGAAAAAATTCCTGAACTGATAAAGCATGATTTAATTCGCAATAATAAAAGGAGACGTTAGCTTTGATGTTACGAAGCTTAAATTCTCTCGGCAACAAATCCACTATTCAGCTAATTTTCAAATGTAAACAAATATGGCTTCATGGGAAAAATGATTAGGCTTAGCCGCACTTAAACAACTTTTAAATTGTAAATAATTCTATAATTCTTGCATGCAGATCTACTAAAGGAGTAAAAACCTTAACTGGAAGATAAGAACAACATAATTCAATCATTTCTAAAGCCAAAACTGCACAGAAAAACGACATGTAAGAATAAAAGCCTGAGCGCGCTGAGGCGAGTAACAGAGAGGAGATATATATATATATATATATATATATAATTTCAATTAAAATTACAATTTGTGCGCAAAAACCAGCAAATAACTTAAAATGATAACTGCAGAATGAATCAAGCATAATTTAATTCGCGATAATAAAAGAAGACGTTAGTTTGTTGTTGCGAAGATTAATTTCTTCAGATTGGCTTAAATCCACTATTCTGCTAAGCTTCAAATGTAAACAAATATAGCCGCAATCATAACCAAAAATTAGGCTTAGCCGCGCTTAAAAAACTTATTATTTGTTGATAATTCCTCAGTTATTGCACGTAGGTTAACTAAAGGCATAAAAATCTTAACCAAAAGATAAGAACAACATAATCCAATCACTTTTAAAGCAGAAAACGCACAATTTACCAACATATAAGAATAAAACAATTGACGGAGCCGAGTAACAGAGTCGATATATATATATATATATATATATATATATATATACTTTTGGTGCAGCTGATTGCAACCAAAATAGGAGGTGCTCATCTAAATGTTGTAGTAATCCCATATACAAAATTTTAACTTTCTGAGGCTACTCATTTTTGAGTTATGCGAGATACATACGTACGTACGCATAGACGCCACGAAAAAATCTCTTCAGAATCCATTTTAAAACAGTATTATATTTTTTTGGGGGGCCAAAGAGTCCTTTATTCTGTCTTTACAAACGGATGTCACTCAAAAATATCGTTTAAATTGCATTTCGCGATTACAATACTTCCTTTTTACTTCGTACGAGGAAGTAAAAAAAGAAAGAAAACTTCTTAACTGTATATGCGATCTGGGTGTTATTTCCGGATTATACACCCAGATTTTTGAAGTCAATAGAATTTATGCAACATGATATTAAACTAAAAAATCTCATTTCTGAGCGTTTAATGGAGGCTGTTAAAAAAGTTGTTAAGATTCTAGTATAATATAAAATAAGAGAGAGAATGAAATGTGTCTTGGCTACATGTTCAAAATGAATTTAGTCCGCTGGAAAATTTGCAGTAATTTTATTATTTGAGAAACAACTCTAAAAATTTGATGGCCAAAAAAATTTAAAAGAAATGGAAGGCATTTCAAGTGAAATGGCTTCCATTCTTGTTATGGAGAAAGCCGCGAAAATTCACATGCAGTCAGTCCATTCACCGAGTTCTAGCAATCTATTTCAGCGGGTTTTCAGCTGTTTTGATATTTTTTTTATTGCATCTTATCTGTGTTATACGTTCAATCCAGTCAGCGTAGTTATCATGACGTAAAGCGTGTAGTGTTTTTATCTGGCTAATATCATTAACCCATGAATTATATTTTCTCAATAAAATGATTTCCAGAATTTTCTGAATTATAAATAAAGACAGAGAGAAAATGGTAGAAATTCAAAAAAAATATATAATAATTATTTCTGCGCAAAATGCTGCTAAAAATGTAATTAATTAAAAACTGAAAAGTAGATAATTTTGAACTAGCAGCAATAGCCACTTAAGTCCTCATTTTTAATGTAGATATTTCCTTTCTGTAATCTAAAATAGTAATCACTTTTCTGGACTGCGTCATTTCTATATCATTCTATGTCACGTTGCTTGGTAACGCTAATGATGTTAGATCATACGGAACCTGCATATTGGATAATTACGCCCTTTAGCTTCTAAGTCTCTTTCTGTTCACTCGGTGTTTCACTTTGCTATTACTATTGCAACAGCACCAAAATGTAAGTGTTCTTGAATAGGCACGATTAAAGTGCCAAGTAAATTATGGCTGAAAATGTCAATTGAAATAAAGATGAATATTTAATCCGTCTCGACGGCCAGGTTTGCTGTTCATTAGGCATTCAACATTCTCATGTTCTATGCCATTAACATTACTACATCTTTTTCACTACACACACACACACACACACATATATATATCACTGATTTTATATATATATGTATATATAAAATTTTCACTTTTTTATCTCCATCCAGCATTTTGTATTTTCATTGACGCAATTATTCAGCTCGGTAACTTTCCGAATTTTCAAAACATTCTTTCGAAAATCTCTAAATAGCGCTGTATCGCGAAATATGCTTATATTTTGAAAGTTTTAATCATCTATATATGGGATATTAGTAGAATTAACTATACGTGCCTTATAATGAAAAACCTGTTATCTGTCGATATAGGTTCTGAACTGATTTTAATACTTGGCGTTGAATATAATTCTTAATTTTATCACATCCGTCAGTTTGACGGGTATGCAAAAAGCGTGTGTTCTTATACAAATTTTTATAAATAAAAATTATAAATGAACGAAAATAGTTTTTAATGTGTTTAATGATTTTTAACTATAAAAATATGGAAACAGAATTTTATTGAATAATTTAGAGTTAGAAGTTTTCTTGATGATACGTCAATAAAGCACATTTTTGCAAATAATTTTCATTTTGAATGTGCAGCTTTGATAAGCATATTTCTGCACTCAAGACAAGCGAAATTTGTTTGGTGTTGTTGCATAAACCAATATGATAGTATACAAGGTCTGTTCCGAAAGTAATACGCCCATTTTTTTAAAGAAATTTATTGAACCGATTCGTACAATTACTCAGTGTTCTTAGAAATACATCCCTCTTGCTTTAACACCCTTGTTCCAACGCGATTTCCATGTTTTATATGCGTCCTGGAAGTCCGTCACAGGGATGTTCTTTAGTAACCTCGTCGTAACCGCCTTGATATCCTCCAGGGTCCCCAAATGCTGTCCTTTGACGGATTTTTTTAATTTTCGAGAACAAAAAGAAGTCTGGCGGGGACAAATCAGGACTGAAGCAACGCAAACGTCTCCGACGGCGTTTTCTCAAGTTTGAAACAAACGTATCGAGAGTTTTTTCCATCTTGATTTCGACCAAGCACTCACACAACGGTTCACTGAAACAGGCACTGTGACTCTCCAGTATCTCGGAGCCAATTGGCGCTGGTCACCCTGTGTTCCCAAGACTCCACCCAACCTTCCGTGCAAGCCGAACACTGTGCGACATATAGTAATGGGAGAAGAAAATAAGGCGCTACCTTCGGGACAGAACTTGTATGCCAGTATTGGAAATTTCTTTCGAATTTCCTGAAATGCAATCTACTGAACAGCATTTTCACTGTTGCACAGAATTTTTTCTCCTGTTGATGCTGTATTCTCTCGCGAGTTCCTCTATCAACTGAAACAAGAAGGTTACTTTATAGCTGTAGCAAATTTTTATATGATGTCCCTGCGGTGATTTCTTTTGAATCCAAATATTGCAGGAAACTAGTATAAAACTATCTGGTTTTGATTGTATAGTATATGCATGGTCAGAAATATTTCTTCTGAAATTTGGAACTGAAAAGTAATATTTTTAAGCAAGATTTGCCTTTTCTAAATGGTTAGGATGTTAGCTACATTACCATTTGTGTGACAGAACGATTTATTCTATCGTTCTTTTCATTTCTGCTATGTTGAACAATTCCTTCTTGTTAATACGTACTGTCCCAAATCGAAAAAAAAAATTGACTAGTGCTTTCTTTGCGAATGGCATATTCAAAAATGAAATTATCATCCCACCATTTGTATAAGATCCAATAAATTTTCGAGCAGCAAATTTAATCAAAGGTGTTACAAGGGCATGATTTACTACTTTTCCAAAAACAATGAAGAGATACTTACTTCACTGTATTTTTGGGGATAGCAATATTTTATTAATGCCAACAAAGTGAAACTAACGTTAAGGTGCACATGGACAATTTATATTATGAAACTATTTCTTTATTTTGAAATAAAGTGTCGTGCAATGCAGCGCCGATCCTACAACGTCGGCCGCCCCATGTGCAGATTCATAGTATGTTTGATAATCATTTCACCGTGGCCGACGTGCTTTGCATAAACTTGCCCCCCCCCGCTAGAATCGACCCTGGGGCAATGATATCTTTCCTTGTATTGTTTACTATGCTATTGGGCAGCATAAGAACAAGAGTAAATTTTGATGACAAGCAAAGATAAAAACTTTTTATGATCAATAATAATAATTTTCTCTGTAAACGAGTAAGAATATAGTGATTTATATTTTCTAGTCTAAACTTATTTTATTACTGGTTTCATTGATTCCTCTGCCTTTGATGTATTTAAATATGTATTGAGGAAATAATTAATCATTCGAATTAAATAGACAATCACAAATTCAATCATCACAAATTCCTACAATTATACCAAGATGTTGTTAAGAAAAGATCTATAAAACGCGTCATTTCGACAGGATCTTAACATTTCTAATGAAATTTTGAGTATTTAATGCGATCAGCAAGTGGATAAAATTTTAGGAGCCCCATCAAAACAAAGGTCAACGAGGAGTTGAGATGATGATCCTTTTATTTCTTGGTAGTCCAGTGTGCTCTATATTTTGTACTCTCAATGGTCGCGCCATGGGCAGTATGTAATATGACTTGAAATCACAGATAGGCGTTTGAAACTTAATTAAAAAGTGTATTTTATAAATGAAATACAACGCTATTTTGCTGTGTTGCGGAGTTTCATAATTATGCTTTTAAAATATAATAAACTCTTTATTAAAGTACGGCGGAAACTATTATTATTCTCTGTCGGTGTTCAAACGATGAGGTGCTGGAATTAGTTTTTAATAATAGAGATATTTGTAAAAATTATAGTTAGATAAATTTTTAATAATATCAATTCGATATACTATTAAAAAAGCAAAAGTATATAAATTACCATGCAATACGTATATTACTTTTAATTTGGTTATTTAAGTAATACGCAATTTTAATTAATGACATAACTTAAAGGTTATACATAATCTGGAATGATACCTCTAAGAATGGGAAATTTGCCAGGCTCCGCGAAAAGTAAATTCTCCAAAGACATAATGTAACATAGCATCCCGTGAAAGACAAAACTAGCCCATATGCAATTTTAACTGCAAAATATTCTCCGAATAATTTCAGCTGGATAAATTCCAATCTTTTAAGGGAACTAAATTTTACGGCATACACAATTAGTTTTATCTTTATTTATTTAACCTTTATTTTGATAGTTTATTGTTCTAGAGGAGTTAGTCATAGTTAATATTAGTTAAAATGAAAGGGTACATACACATCATATCCTTCAGTATTAAATTGTTTTAAATGAGAAATTAAATTTCCCAAAATTGATTGGATAATATCAGTTATTGTTAATGGTGTTGTACAATTATCTTATTGTGCGTCGATTTTCTTTTAACAGGTAATTGCAGCAAAGAGCGAGCTAAAAGCTTCAAGACCACTCAAAGAAGAGGCTGATACCATATCGGACTCGCCTGTAGCTTTGCAGTTGAGATTCTTGCAAACCTTAAATACTATTGCAGCTGAGAAGAACTCTACAGTTGTGTTTTCCTTACCCATGGAGTTGTTAAGAGGATGGGGAATGAAATAATATACACCAGACAGAAAAGAGCTTTGTAGAATTTATTTTGCCTCATTTTTTTGTAATTTTTTTAAACCAGCGTCAATTTAAAAAGTGCGTTTAATACTTTCATACTTTCTCCTTTTTATATAAGATTTTAGTTCTTTGTAACTTTTTTGCCTAACGATTGAAAATAAAAAAACTTTCATATTTTGTATCTGAGATTGTAAGCTGATTTTTTTGGTATACATCTTTTAGATATTAGCATATATTGCCGAACTGTTTTTTTTATATATAAACACGAAAGCTGCTATTGTATTTGAATGTGAATGTGATAAATATAAAATTTCAAATAATATATAAATTTATGTAAATTTATATATAATTTGAAAGGATATAAATTTTCAAAGGATATAAATTTTCAATTTTAAATATAAATTTTCAAAGTTCTGAGCCTACTCGTTTTTGAGTTATACTAGATAAATACATATGTACCTACAGACGTCCCAAAAAGGTATCTGTTGAAACCATTTTAAATCCATTTTGCAATCCGTTTTGGGAGAAAGACTCCTTTATTCTGTCCTTACGCACAAAACTCTCTTCAGTAGTTTAATTTTGTTAAGGCTTTTATGTTCGATGGCAGTTGTTTTAAGAGATGGTCTCTTTCAACCCCTGACATTTGCTATTGCCATAGACTAATGGAATATTAAATTACTTTATTTCTCTATGCCGAAAAGCGCAAGTAAAGTAATGATTGAGGAGCAATTTAGTCAAATTTTTGAGAACCTGTGTAAAGGGCTTGACATACGGCATATGAAAATGGTCCCTACAGACCACAAGCAAACATCGCGGAAAGAGTTCATAAAAACATTGTTAAAATGATTCGAAGTTATGTTAAAAATTATCATAAACGTTGGGATGGCTCCGTTGATTAACTAGCCTATGCTTAAGAACTGCCAAGCATGGTACAACGGGTAAAACGCCCGCTGAATTATTTCTGGGTAGGAAGATGTTGCCTCCTTTAGACTAATTTTTTTTGTTCAAGAGCGAGAACCAGAATTTAAACAGACAAATATTCAAAAGCTGATTGATGAAGCTTTGAAAAATTCCGATGTAGCAAGAAAGCTGCAGAAACCCTATTATGACAGGAATCGTTGCGAATCAGATTTTAAAGTGGGGGATAAAGTGTTGAAAAGAAAATTCAATTTGTCTTGTGGAGCAAAAAATGTCGTATCAAAATTCGCCCTTACATTGTACGTTGAAGGGCCGTATATTGTACAGCAGATCGTTGCTGCTGTAATTTACTTAAAAACAGATTCGGGAGAAAGAATAAAGGTTAGTCCGGATCAATTGAAGAAATATTATGAACGTAAAGATTTTGATGTCTTACCTGATTTCTTCCAGGCTTCCGAATCAGAAGAAATGGCTTCCCCAGGGGCAATTTTCACCCCACCACAACTTCCACCCCCCGCGAAAAAGCAAAGAACTAACGAAACTACAAGGTCTCAGATCAGAAGAAGAATTACGGAGAAAAGAATTCCTCAATATATGAAAGATCCAGCGAAGAAAAAATTCAAGGGTGAAAGAAACGTCCCGGCTAGAAACCAACATCGCTGTGTTATAACAAGGTCTCGCAGTCGACAGCCCCTGGATACATAAAGGAGGTGGCGTGCAGAAAGATTACTAATAACAAGACCACCGGTCGGTAAAATGAAAAAGAGGCCTGCCGAAGTTGAAGGCACAGAGCAAGTATCAAAACAACCTAGATTTTACAGGCAAGCGTCCTCGAATACCGATGTGCAAAGAACCAGTTTGCCGGACAGTAAAAGGAAAAGACAAAACATGCCACCAATGCATCCTAAAAGACCACTCATCAGGGATCAGAAAAGGAAAAGCCAATTCCCGAGACGGAAAGTCTCCTACATGAACCAGATGGCTTGGACACAATTCTGCAATAAACGAATGGCCGAATACAAGCTTCAAAAACAGAGATAAGTGAATTTTTCTATAAATCTTACGAAGTTACATGACAAAAGCTATTTCCTCGATTGAGGACTAAAGTTATTTCAGCCTTATTTGGCGAAAGTACAAAGCGTATACTAAAGTATTATAAAAAGTATTATAGAAATGTAATGTAAAGAACTATCAGTTCGGTTTTGTTTGTCGAAAGACTATTTATATGCAACGTGCCAAAAGATCTGGCTTGATACAAGCAGCTTTTATTAGTACTTGTTAATGAAAATTTATTTTAAGCTCGCCCTTTTGGCAAAGAAAAGGATTCATTCAAGTAAAATTTTGAAATATCTGTTGTGTTAAAGTAAATGATACTTTTAATGAAAGTTTAAAGCTTGAGCGAAAGCTTGCATGCGTTTAAGATGAATGTAGAAAATATCTGGTATGCATCGTTTTGTAGGGCTCTCCACGGACACTCTAGTTAATTTTCATGTTTATTAACTCATGGAGAATTTAGAAATGAATTTAGGGTGTGTCTAAGAAGGTTGTTATGTGCTGACAAGTCGATATGCGTTTAGGTGGAGATTTATCCATTATAACATAATACACTTGCGTTTTCACACCGCACGTTGTGGAGAGCCAAAAGGGGATTAAAGTTTAAAATTTAAGCATGAATGCAATTGAAGAATTGTGAATGCATGAAGCACTGTAATGTGCGGAAAAGCTGAAAGGTTGGAAACTTAATAAAAAATTGTAGTGTGAAGTTAAAGTGTTATTTATTGTTAGAATCATATGTTCATAAGTATTCCTTCCAGATGACTGGAAGTAGATGACTGAAGCCCAATTGAAAGACGATGAAGAAATGTGGAACAGAACTATGATGTAAAATTTTCTGTTATATTTTAAAATTTTTGTATTTGAATGTAAACAGAGCTCAGGTCTTTTTAGTTGTAGAATTTATCAGTTTGTAACAGGTCTTTAAGAACCTTTATCCAAGTCTGTTAAATTCTGGCATGGACAAATGTAGGGATTTATATTTATTTTAAATAACCAGTTAAATTTAATTTTACGTTCCCTTCCTATAAGCCTTCAACCCCCTAATTGTCAGTGCCAGAATATTTAAATTTTGTAGCGCGCGTAAGGAACGCAAATTCTACCAGTGGGAGAAAAAGTTTAAATATCGATGTTCTAGTAATTAGAGATAGTTTGGGAAATCTCTGTGCGTGGGTGTACGCAAGCTTCGGCTTTGCATGTATTGCTGGTTATACGTGGCTTTACAGCTTTTACCTTGCTGCCACTAAACTGATCTACGCGCTGTAGGATACAGGATTGTATGAGCCTTGTAATTTAATTCCACTACTTGTTAATATCTTGAATTCATGAATTTTGATTCTGCTGTTTCAGTTACGGTCCAAGCAGAGGTGTAGTATGATAGCGTCGAGTTGATGCCTTGTAAATAATTTAGAGTTTAATAAAGTGTAGCTTTAACCCTTCTTCGGTGCAATCACTATTTCTCCAGATTCTACACAACAGATAGACAGTAGAACTTTACAAACTAAAAAATGTAGTTTGAAATTATGGGTGCGCGTTATATCCCAGAATTCACGGTAAGTATTTTTACCTTTCGAAATTCACCTTAACTTGTCAGACTATGTATACGAGATGAAAAAGAAATCTGAAAGCAAGAAATTTTATCTTATATTTAGGCTAATGCAATATCTTTCCTTTTAATAAAATTATTTCAGAGAAAGTTGAGTTTTTGGTTGCCTCAACAGATTATTTAAAATGCCTTTTGGCTTTTGCTCTCGATCTAAAACGTCTTTGTATCTTTCGAAAAAAAAGGGGGAGGGATTGGCTTACGTGCAAGAGAATTTCACAGATATTTGCTTGGATATGATTAGGTGTAACACATTTTCAGTAAACTAAAAATTTAATTGAAAACTGGTAACTATCTTTATATATAAATTTTAAAAGTTAAGCTGTGCATATAAAATATAATGACTTTTAAAAAATTAAAATTAGAAAGACAATGCAGAATTTTCAATAAATCTTGTTATCGATGATCTCCGACATATAGTCAATTTAAATGATGGCTAGTATCTCTGTAAAATTAGCTTGAAACTAGTTAAAGGGAAAATAAAATTTTATGTATTCGGGAAAATACTACTCGAAGATTTTTTTTTTACTGTTAAGTGACGGAAGTGAAAGAGACGAGCTTTCAAGAGCTAAAAATGAATCACGTCACCCTGACACTCTCGCATATGTGACAGAAACCAAAGCTTTGGCCAAACATATTTTGTACCTGTACCATGATAAGCTGAAAAGATATGACCTTCAGCGCTCCACGCGCTTCATACTCAGGCACGCTCAGTCATGTGGTATCGTAATCACGAGAGTGGATTGCAACCTAACAGTCAATGCGTCTGAATTCGCCAAATGAGCACAATCTCACCGATTTCGTCGCCAATGTTTATCTCTTTGAGATCATCGATTAAAGGATGTGCTTTATTAAGGTAACAAGGTATAATTGACCTATCGGAACGCAAGGATATTTTGCCAATGAGTTACGGATATTGCATGTTCCTATTTCTCCAGAAACTGAAATAAATCGTAAATTTCATTCTCTTGTTCTACATATCCCCTTGAAAATACGTCTGAAGTATTAAAACAACGTTATTGTCACCTAAATTTCGTTTTAAAATTTATATATATTTTAATTCTCTTTGGCTCGTTTATTTATTCGTTCGCGTAATACGTAACACGAATGGCTGTTACTTGTAAAACTGCGTGTTCTATTTATGATGAAAAAACTATGTGAGTTCAGGATGTTTCGCACGAAAGCAATTAACAATTGTTTACTATTGTTTCAAATTCAAGATAAACATAAAATTTTACATATGCATAATGCGGTGACTTCAAATACTTTTGTTGTTTTTTCCTTAGGAAAATTTTTTTATTGCATTATGAATTTTGCAATGGAATAAAATATTGCTATTAAATACTTTCACGTATAAAAAGAATGAAAAGGAGCGTTCAAAGAGTAAACGCGGGAAAAACTCTTGACATTACACTCGTTTTCACAATCTGCAAGTCTTTTGAAAGATGTAGTTATTACCACTCCTTTTTACTTCCTTGTACGAAGTAAAGGAAGTATTGTAAACACGAAAAATTCCGGGTATCATGTTTCAACGAAAATATGCATTTTGACCACATATCGAATGCAGTTGAACGATCATTTTGAATGACAGCTGTACGTAAGGACAGAATAAAGGACTCTTATATCCCAAATGGGTTATAAAACTGATTTAAAATGGATTCAGAAGACGTTTTTTCGTGGCGTCGGTGCGTACATATGTTTGTATGTATCTCGCATAACTCAAAAACGAGTAGCCTCAGAACGTTGACATTTTGTATCTAGGACTGCTATATGTAGTTGTGCACCTCCCTGCTCCTTGAAATCGGCCGCTCCAAAAGTATATATATATATAGACCATAAAAAATACACTCCAAAAGGAGAACATCTTCAAATTGCTCGCGATTTATCTCAAATGTCTCAGAGGAACGAAACCTACATTCGAAACTCAGTGATCAACTAAAGGATCAACTCAAACTCAATGACCATGGCTTCAAATCACTTTTCCCTTGATAAGTTCTGTTTGAAGCGTTGAACTCGGGAGATCATTATTTAATTTAAAATATTTTACTCGGTTGATCTTTGTTTACTCTCAAAATGTTTTTACCCTTGTTTCATTCAAGACTTACTTTAGTCAAATGTTTACTGGTACTACCTTAGGGCGAAACTCTTTTCGAGATTCTAAATGATTACGATCTTCACTGGTAATTTTCCGTAAACGAGCCATCTAATCTACCTCCTCTCCTTTAAGATATCTTTGTAAAGATTTTCGAACCTGCAGCTTTAGCGCATTTCGACTTGGTTTTTTAATTTTGTTCCCATTGTACTTGCAATTTTTTCCCCTTTTGAATATATATATATATATATACCCACTATGTTACTCGGCTCCGTGAGCTCAGTTTTTGTATTCTTATATGTTGGTAAATTGCTTATTTTTTTGCTTAAAAAATGATTGAATTAGGTTATTCTTATCATCCGGTTAAGGTTTTTATGCCTTTAGTTAATCTGCATGCAATAGTTATAGAATTATCAACAATTTAAAAGATGTTAAAGTGTAGCTAAGCCTAATGTTTATTATCATAGCAGCCACATTTGTTACATTTGAAACTTGGCAGAATTGGGAAAGTTTTTTTGCACCTTCAGTGTCTTTCTGCCGAGTGGGACCAAAAGGAAACTTTTAGTTTTGTGCACCGAAAAATCTGCCTTTTTGCCTGTTGGTCGAATTGCTTGTTTTTGCGCAGGAACTCCAATTGTAATTTTTTTTATTGTTTCAACTGTATTTGGTGTTTTATGTTTTTTCATATCTTTGAATTTTTAATGAAGGTATTTTTAGTTTTTACGTATTTTTGCCTTGTCACGAAGTGAGAACTGAATTAATTAAATGAGAAATATATCTCTAATGAAATTCGAGGAAATTCGAGTGTTTGTCGCCAGTCTTTCTCAGACAGAAGAAAATGTTTACGAGTAGAACATGCTCATTAGATAAGGAGCGTTGAATCGTCTGTGAAAAACTGTTTCTTCTTTATTTGTTTAATTTCTTTTATACATCGTTTTAAATTTATTGTAGTATTTGAATGGAACATGTATCAACGATTAGATAACTCTTCATATGATATACTTTTTGTGCATTCTGACTTATAAAATGAATGAGATGTAACGCTGTTAAGTGAACCTAGTGCCAGACTGTTGCTATGATAAATAAATATAGTGAATTTTAAAGAGTGCATTTATCATATTGTGGCTTATGCGCTATCGGCGAAGTAGATTTAATTCAGTTCAATAAGTTTAAATGAAATGCAGGAAAAAATGCGCATAATTTAATATTCTGTTCAAGTCACGTAGTGTACGCATCAGATTTTTAGACATAACCATCATAAGTCTAGTTAGGAAAGAATTTAAAACCTTGCAAACCTTGTAGCTTAAAATTGAAGGCACAGCGAATAAAGAAGAAAATACTGCATTACTATCTCCAGGTGCCTGCTGCTGAGAAATAAGTGGACAGCACATTTAGTTAGCAAGAGGAAAATTCGTAACTGAAGTCTCGGAGAGGTGACAGACGATTTTTAATGTTTCCTTCTTCCACAAACTTTAATGATCTGTAGAGTAGCGTGTTACTAAAATATGATGGATGACAATTCGTTACCATTGGATTTTACAAACTGAGTCTCATTTCTCTCCCCAGTCGCCAATTTTAATAGATCGCATTTTCCCGTGTGTGTTTTGGTGGTGTAAATAGTTAGAATGTCAAATTAGTAACTGGGAGTTCTGTGGTTCGAATTACGATGAAAGCAAAGTTTGACGTTTCAAGTTTCCTGCTCTTCGTTATGTACAAAATGACAGCCAGATCTAATTTGAATCCCGTAGAAAACTTATAGACACCTTTGGAGGAGTTACCGCGCGCCGAAATTCACTTCCTACGGATCTCACTGGTTGACCTCACCAGTGGCCAAGACTGCGGAATGGTGACGTTCGATGTGGATTTGATCTTTGGCGAAAGGTTTGCCTTCGTGATTTCCCCTCGTGAAACGTGAATGCAAACTAAGAGAAATCCTTAGAAATGTACTCCACGAAGGCATCTCTTACCTTAATCAAATACTTCAGATGTGCTTTGCTACATTTAAATAACCAACCAAAACAAGCATATTGATTGACAAATATAAAAAGATAACGTATATCTCTCCTAAACTCCAACTAACCAGCACATTGTGAACAAAATAGCGGTGTGATATGTGTAGAGAAGTTACATTAGCTTTTTATGTCAAAAGTCTTCGATGTTTCGAAGTATTCAGTTTTTATAACGTTTCATTATCCCATATTACTTCATTTTTATTTGTTTCATAATACGGCTCTTTCTCGTTTAGATTCGTATTCAGTATTCCAGTTTCTGTGTATGGTTTACAAAATGTACATCATACGATATTTATTTATTCAGTTTTATTTTACAGGTTTTAAGAGATCATTCTTCCTATTTTAGACGTCAGAGTATTTTCCAAGAAATGGATACTTTCTAGACTAGCGTTCCGATTATTTAAAAAATTATTTTAGAATATGAATCTAATTCTTTTCAACTTAAATTTTCATCAACTTATACAAAATTCCTTTAACATAGAAAGTCCATTGTTTCAAATACATCTACCACTAACAGCATAATTCTTAGATCTTTGTTATGTATTTCTGCTTTCAAATAATTCTAAAACGCGATAAGTTTTAAACAAACGGTATAGTGGTTAGGCAAGCCTACTGCAGTGCCGAAGGGTCTGCGTTCGAATCCCGGAAAAGGCATGGATGTTTGTAAATGTATAGTGTCCGTGGGCATGAAAGCACTCTAAGTATACGGCGAGCCGAATGTCCTCTCGAGGGGGTGGGGCTCTCCATCAAAGCTGGGGACGGAGTTAAGAAAACTCTATGGTGTTCAAAGCTCTTGCCAACAAGAGGCGCAATCTTGCACTCCTTGCCACGATGAATTTCGTGGGCTTGTTCTCATGTTACTGTCAGACTGATGTTACTGTCCGTAAGATAAGTCGCACCAAAACAAGACAACATAATTTAAATAACATAAAGAACTAAACATAAAATGTGTAAATTATTTCAGGTAAAATATCCTTGTTAAATATTTTATGCACTAATTAAACAGACATTTTCAACACTTTAGAAAAACAATCTGATGTGAACAGCGTTTGGCTTCCTTGTACAATCTATTAAATTTTACGTATTTTTTGCTGCCCTTCATTTGAACTTATTACTTCGTATTATTCTAATTTAATTAACCGATCCCTCATTGAAAATGACATAAAAGCTAGCAAATTTTGAAATTAAACATTCCGGTTAATTTTTATAGTACGGGAGTCAAACGTCTTATAATTTTATTTCTTCATAACGAACATCCGCGGGCACCATGACTCCTACCGATCATCTAATGCGTGCCCGCCGCTGTGCGATCGCAATAACAACGTTTTAGTTTTCAATAAAATTCTATGTGAAAGTTTTCTCATTTTTAATCAAATAGAAATTGCGTCTGATTACCAGCACAAAGCGAAACGCAACCGATCTATTTTTTATGTGCATGTATTATTTATTAGCTCTATCTAACTATAAATTCAGTTTGAAAAAGTAAATTGTGCCCGCGCCCAACAGATATTCTAGAATGTGCTCTTAGGGACAAAAAAGTTGGAGACCCAATAATTTAATTATAAATTTAGTGTGAAATTTGGGCATGTTTAAGAGATATAATTTTTTTTACGTCTGGTCTTATTTCACCTAGTTTTAACCATAAATTAGAATCCACTTTTAATTTTGTGCCTTATTTATTTTGCAAATATAACATGGAAGACAATTTTTTGTTCACACAAATAGGTTGTGTAAAATAACAAAGCGCAAAAAGGCAATAAAAATTTAATAGTTTTATTCGAAATGCCTTTAAATTCTTTTTTTTTAGTCCAAAAAGGCTTTTTCCCTGAAGGACTATTGTTTTCGTTTTGCGATTTTGCGTTGGAAACATTAAAAGTCTGAATCACTTTTCAAACTGTTGCCACCAAATATTGCAGCTCGGTGCTATATTTAAAGCAATTAAATAATGAAGAAGCTGCATAAATGTCTATATATTTCCCCAAATGTGGTAAAACAACGGTACCTAGAGCCATCCAATTTTGAATAATACGTTTCACCCCGGATATGTGCATCTGGGAGTCCAAATTTGGAATTTGTTTTATTATTTATTTCGTATTTCGTAAAACTTTAACGAAGTTTTAATGAAAAAACTCAAACGATTTAAAAGCGAGCAATGGCAACACTCTACGAAAAAAAAACTTTTTATCTCCAGCGCGAAGAACTGTGTATTGGAAATCCTAACGATAGGCTCATTTTAAAATTATTTTGCAATATTGCTGTTGAGCTGAATTTTGTGGTTTAAGCGCGAGGAACATAATATTTTATAAATGAAGGTAACACACGAAATGTTAAAAAAACGCCCCTTTGGCCTTATTTTAAAATCTGAAACCTTTAACCTTTTTTTTTTTTTTTTTTTTTTTTT
>KK118976.1:812368-905024 GCA_000611955.2 Stegodyphus mimosarum
GTTCATCCAAAAGCGAACGAGTGTGTTATTTTTGAAATCTTTAGTTATATTTCGATCACAGGAAACTTCTATCAATTGTTCTTTTTTTCACGAGATTTTAGAATTTAATAGTTAGTGCTTTGTTTCTTTCAATGCCACCTATTTTTCTCTCGCGTACCACCGGTTGAGAATCGCTGGATTAAAGGTTAGATTCCGTTATCTGTCGAAAATTATTATTTTTTTAATTTGGCATTACCAAAACATAAACTTTTTCGTCGTTTAAAACACTTCTGCTTTTGCAAGTATATGACTACGACAAATGATTACGAAAATAAAGGTCAAGTAAGGACTTTAAGTTGGGTAAGTAGGCGGGTTTTATACGCTTAGTATCGCCGATTGGAATAAAAAGGTCATGTGCACAACTAGATCTTACAGCATTTGAATAAACAAAATTTCTGCGGGTAATCATTTTTGAATAACGCGAGATACATACATCGAGACGACACGAAAAAGTTCCTTTTGGATCCATGTTTAATCCATTTTACAATCCGTTTTGGAAAAAAAAAAGAAAATCCTTTTTTCTGTCCGTATGTATTGACATCACACAAGAAAATCGTCCAAATGTATTCGAGAACAGTCAAAATGGATATTTCCGTTGAAATATGACACCGGAAATTTTTCATGATTACAGTACTTCCTTTACTTCGTAGAAGGAAGTAAAAAATAGACGATATAAAATGTTTAAAATTTATGAAAACATAATTTCGGTATGAAAATACAAGAAAATACATCAGTACTACCCAAACGTAAAAGTTTGCCATTGGTTGAAGAAAGCATTAGATGGAAAGCGGAATTTATTTTTAAAACTAACTGATATAATACTCTCAAAAGTTTTCAGAAATGTATAAACGTAATTTTAAAAAAATAATCAAAACATTCAACCAGCTAAGAAATTAATAGTAAGCAAAAAAATATTATTTCTGAATAATTTCTTATGACTTAATGACAATATTTATTGTATGCGAACTCTGTTAATTTGATAGCCAGTTGAATACTATAATTATTCCTGGAAATTATGCTCATACATTTTTATATTATACACTAACGAATTATTACAGAATAAACTTTATTTTAATGCATTAGAAAATCTAAAACTCTGAACTACTTCTTACTCAAAGAAATGTCTTTATAAATAAAATGGTTTTCCCCTTATTTGTTTTCATCGAGACACAGGTGTCCATTTTGGCGATATATCGCTCTAGTAATATTTCCAATCCCACCTTGGCGACAGATCACTCTCATGCTTGCTTTTAAATATCACGTGCGTTTGAATGAACTCCCTCGAATTTCCATTCATTAGAGAGTTAGCTCAGCGAATGTTAAAGGTTTGTTGATTAAATTGTTGCCTATGCTCCTGAAAAGAAGAGTTCGGATAGCATAAGCATAAAAATGACGGATACAAGTCGATTTATCGAAATAGAGAGTGAAAGAAAACCAACTACTGGATACGTCATGGGAAGTAAGTAAATTTTTATTAAAAAATCAAATTTTTATAGAAATGCCAATTTTGAGAGAAAAGGAAAATTATGTATATTCAGTATGGATTCAGTAATTTTTCCATGCAGCTCAAATATTTGTAAATGTGTATATATAAATATGTGTTATGCTGTACATTCCGTATTAACTACACAATATTTTTCTATGAAAATTTAGAATTATGGATCTGTAAATATAGCATCATGTATTAGCACTAAGACTATGAATTTTCAATATAGATTTATGTGTATCTGTCGTTATTGTGCTAAAAATTATTCAGATATAATTAAATTTTGCTAAATTACGGGTACATGTTTTAAACTATCAACTTGATTGCCAGTGCCAAGTGCGAGTCACTGCTTTCTCGCAGTGACTATCGGCGAGCCGCTCGTCCGAGCGTCTCGAAGCGAGTCGGACCTGCAATCTGATATATTGTTTACACCAATCATAGCCGGACTGACATCTCGCCTACGTTTGTTTGCAAAATGGATACTCACGTGAAAGTTGGTGTGCTTGAAGTTTGCGAAGTAGTTTCCAACGAATTAATTTCTATTTTCGGCGTGGGGAAGAAAGAAAAAAAGGAAATCAAAATGTCATTCGGTAGCTTGCCGTGATGAATTCGGAGCATTAACATTTAAATGAAATTCGGCGCGAAGACATCCATAGTTACAAAAACTTCATCAGAAAGGGTGAAGGATAATTTGATAAAAAAAAAAAAGTTATTTCCAGATGCTCTGCCAGCAAAATTCAAACGCTGATAGCGCTACGGTTTCTGGGGACGGGTGACTCCTACAGTGCTCTGCAGTATTTATTTCGAGTGTCAAAATGCACAATCAGCATATTTGTTCCATAAGTGTGTGAGGCCATTTTTGCGTGAGGTTGAGCGAAAATTATTAATCTTCTGCTTGAACTCTCCAACACCGTCAAATTTTAACATGTTAATAATATCCACATACGCCTTCTGTCGGGGATTTTTATTTTAATACTTCCGACTGATCGTTTGTAAATAAAATCTAATTTGTTGTTCAAATATAAAGGAAAGCCTATAAACAAAATATCAAAGTCCCAGATTATATGTTATTAGGTGTAATGGCCATGAGTAAAAACTGGTTTTTTGAAAATTATATCAACAAAATCAAATGTTTGCCCTTTCATTTATTATTTTAATTGAAAACTGTATTTTATTAGGTTGTTGAATAACATATAATTTAATTGTTTTTTGATTAAAGAAAATTCAGAAGTAAATATGTTTAAATAAATATTTTGAATCCGATAACCTAATTTAATTTTCTTCTATGTTTTTTTCCTACAATATCAAAAACCTAAATCTATTCTGCATATTATATTTAGGTATTAGTAAACAATGGTCGTAATATTCAGGTAGTGAAGTATCCCATAATACTTCGCAAGATGCATACGTATTAAAAAATGCCATAGTTAGATTATCGCTCTATCTCGGCATTTTCGATATGACTGGAAAATTGGGCACGACGTCTCTGCGAACACTGCTCGGAGTTACCGTCCGCATATATTCGGCACGGGATGAGCGGTGTAGCACCAGAGTGCCTGGTTCAGAAACTCTACCCCTCGTCGAACAAAATACGTACTTTTCGAATAATATCAGGGAATAACTAAACACAAATATGATGACTTATGTTATTATTTTACATAAGTCTTTTTAATATTTGCTGAACATATTAATAACTCAAATAGTCGTTATATTAAGGATAAATCTAATAAACTAATACGTGCCAATATTGGAGATCTGAAATGCCATCTGCAAAAGCTGAAAAGGGGAGGCTAACGAGCTGGCTTTTAACCTGTTTTAAACAAGAAGAACATGTAAACAAACGGTTACAGTGCGAGTCCCTTGGTGCACTTTAAGCAGGAGAATACACTTGAAACAGGATAACACAAATTATACAGAATAACTCATACAAGACAAAGTATATACATCATCACCGAGTAAGATTATACAAAATATTCTATCTGATTACTTAGGATGTTCATAAGCCGCTTACCATTGTCAGGATCATTAATACCATAATTATATACTTTTATAACTGGTGGTGTATATTTTTAAGATTAGAATAGAACTTCCGGGTTAGCTGGCAATAAAATTACTTCAATTGATTAATGTACAGTTCTTCATGAATCTTTTGGTTTCGAACGCACTAAGGAGAGTTTGTAATTTATCTGAGGACACAATTCTGTGCCTGCTGTTAATTTCTTTGAAAACATGAATGTGCCCATACCGGGCAGGCATAACATAATATGGGATGCAATACGGTTTTGTAAACAAGCAACTTGTCTATTGAAAGTACACTGTTTCGAGAAATTTAAGGGCTGTAGTGTGATTTTACTAACTCGAAACTTTCTAATTATAGATGTGATGATGTGTGGGGTCCATGAAAGAGTTTTACTGAGGATCATCCCAAGATAAAGGACTTGCTTGACCCATGGGATGCCTTCTCCGTATAGCTGCAGACTTTTGTTGAATTTTTTTTTCTTCGTGAATAAAATAGCTTGCGCTTTATCCACGTTGATTTTAATTTTCCATTTTTACAGCCAAGCCTCGAGTATGTTAATGCAGTCTTGTAACCGTTGTATTGCTGGGATAACAAATGCTTTTTTTCAGAGGATCGCCCGTATAGATTTTCAACTGGCTCAAAGTAGAAACGGAGTCGCTGACCATCTCTCCTACGTTTCTATTCCGACGAATTGAGCGTTTACATCGTTAAAGAAGTCGCAGCGAGAGTCACTCATACACATGTGAACTGGCCTTTAAACTGGAACTCAGCCGGCCTCCTATACTTCTTAGTTTTTGGTATAAATCAGAATTCTAACCGGAGCGCACCAGAGCTTTAAATACGAGGAGATCCGAGACTTCTTCATATAAAACCTAGCTCTATTTCAGAGGAAAATTCTTTTAATTTGGTTACGTTTTATTTCAGCAATAAGTAAGACTTAGAATGCTCTGTATCCCTAGGAAACCAACATGAGCAGAAGTGTAGACGGCTAAGAAAAAAAAAAGTTAACTTCACCCACATATTCGTTTAGTTGCAGCTCAATGTCCGGTTACTTGTACCTGTTTCCTTAACTGGGGGGTAGAATTTTTGCGTAAAAGTACATATTTTTCTTTTTGGCTCAACTTCCGCTGACTGAAAGTGAAGATCACCAAAATTTGAATAAAAAGCGCATTAAATTGACGAGAACTTGTTTGAGAACGAGTTCTGTCAGTATCTAGTGTTTTAGTACCGACAGTTGCAATTAGTTATCTTCACAGGATAGGAAATTTATATCGCGTCAAATGACAACGAGCATAATGCAGCAAAATAATGAGGTAAACTGTTCAAACTGGCCTATACTGTAGTCTTCCTTCAGCAATTAAGCATGGGGGAACAAAAAGTATCACTTGTACGAAATCTCACATTTGTTGTCAGTCAGGAGTTGGACTCTTTGTTAAATATTTTCCCGCTTTTTTCTACGATGCACATTTACTTTGATGGCTATAATTGTACCAGCAGGGCTTTCTGACCCCGGTCCTTGCTCGTTTTCGTTCAAAATTCTCCTCTCATACTGTTTCTAACTTTCTTTCTATTCTGATCAGCGATACTCTCATATTTCATTTTTATGCTGTTTAAATAAAGTTTTCCCTCTCTGGAATCCATTGAAATAGTGCATTATACTGTATATTATAGAAAATGCATTTTTTTCCTTTTTCATTCTTTTTTTTAGGATTATATTAATTCGTCCAAATTCGTTAGGCTCCGTACCTGCGAGACAATATGTAATATATTTTGTAAGGCTTTATTTATTACTACACTATCTAACATAGCGCAACTTACAATATGCTTTATTACTGTTGTCTCACGAGCCGCGTGCAGCCCCGAAAGCAATTTTATATGGCCCTAGAATGCGTTTCAATTATTTACTTGTTCCAGAATTTCAAGATTTCAGTTATTTTAGTTCAGGTCCGAGTTTTTGGTCACCGAATATTTTACCTTAAACCTCGAGATATGTTTACGTAATAATTGTTTTAATCGTTAAAACAGGAACAACATTATCATAAAATTTTAGGGTCAGAATGCATAGGGAAAAGAAAAGGGTAATTTTAATAAAATTGGTAAAAGAAAAGGGTAATTTTTTGGAATTCGTGGAAGAATTTCGAAGTAACAAGCTTGAATATCTATAACACATGGGAAAATTTTAAAATCATCTCTTGTCTAACTTCTTTCAGGTAACAGGAACAAAACTAACGACGAGCTGTTATAACTAATGATATTCTGTGTTTTTATCCATTGGACCACTCATATCATAAAAATTTTTCCTTTTATAATATGCACATAAAAGAAAAAACGTTTCTTTTATGTGCTTGAGTTATCGGTTTCTGATTAATCTAAATAATCTTTACCAAGGCACATGCTGAAACATTCGAACTTCCGTGTGCTTTGAGTGGGATTGTTTGCTGTTGTGCTTTGTTTCCGACACCGAATGCAGGGTCTTTTTATTATTTTTATATAATTTAACTTTTTTTGCGACCTACATGAGTGGGTCTGGGTTGAAGAGCATTTTTTTATAAACATGCGACTGCTAATTGTTGTAGGAGTCTAGCTTGAAGCCGTACAAAGTCATAAACCTTCTCTGTTGCGGATAATTTGCAATTGATTGGATTATATAGGCATCCCTTATTGTAATGTCCGACAGGCTGTCATCTTCTACTCAAATCCTACCGATTCATTTCGTGTCGTCTCCCATCATTTCCATCTTTTCGAAAAATCACTTTCTGGGAAAGCAAACAAACCCTTTTACCAGTTAAAACGACTTAGACCTTAAACTAAAAGGGCTTTACTATTTTCATCATCTTAATTTTAGATTTCGCGTTTTAAATAAACATGTATAAAAATATTAACAGGCAAATTTAGAAAAAAGACATGTAATTGAACACGGAATCGCATTTTACGTTTGCACAATATTCTAAAAATTATTTCGCAGCAGTCGGCTTATTGATCAGAATGCTAAGTGTAAGGAGCCAGCGGGTCTTTATCACATTTATCCTATGGCAGCAATAACATATTTAAGAAAGGGATGAAACGGTAAAAATTCCATCAGTAGAAATTACTGATGATAAGGATGGGAATAACCAGCGAGTAAATCGGCCCGACTTTGACCACAGGATAAAAGGGAAAAGGGCGAATTGAGAAATGACCATCCGGACGGGAACATAACAAACACATCCCCGTTTAGATGACTTTTCTTTCAATTGTACAGTATTTTTATTGCTGCTTTGCGAAATTTACTTCTCCCACATGTGTAATATAATGCAAAAATACACTAATGTTTGGGATAGAGTATATGTATGTTAGGCTAGGATATTCTTATTTTCCCAGGCTTCTTTCATTCTGAAGTGATTTCTTCTTCTGTCACTTGATACAGCTCATTAGGTGAATTTGTTGACAATTTAAAAAATTTGCATCTTTATATCCCTTAGACGTACATAACAAGATTGGAAATCTTTGACTTTGAAAAGCAAAGTTTTCATTGTCAGTCTTCAATTTTAAATCTTTATCATTGTTTAGTAAAAGTTTTCTGTTCGATACAGCAGTTTTATAAGAATAAAATTCGGATTTTAATATATCTGTCATCAGCCTGACTCTAGTAAAAACAATGTACCAAGGGAAGTTCATGTTCTTTACTTTAATCAAAGTCTTGATAATTTTGTATCATAAATCTTTGCCTGACCTCGTTTCATCTCTTTTTCGACCATGTAATCAAAATTAACAGCGTAACCTAAATATGATGTGAACAGCATACACATTTCTGTGTGCTTATCTGGCTTTAGTAGCCTTAGTTACTACATAACACCTTGTTTAATTTTTACTTAACAGCTAACTAAAAGATTGACCGCATTCCTCCCTGAAGCTATGAACCCCCCCCCCGGTCGAGAGCCTTTGATACAGCCTTTTCTTTCTCAAGTGAGGAGTGTGGATCGTTTTAAAACATACTAATACATTTCTGTGGAAGAAGTAATCACAACTTTACAAAGCAGTGCTTAATTAAAATAGTTTTAGTTTGTAATCATAAAAAAGTGCTTGCAACTCAAGTTTTCGTATTTATCAACATTTCTTATGCTTTTTTATTGTTTAATTTATAAAAAATTATCTAAATCTGGATAGAAAAAATATATTATAGAACTAGATTTCTAACTAGATAAAAAATATCTTGAAAAATCATCTAAATCTATATAAATGTATGTATTTATGCTAAGAGTTTTGGAAAAGACGGGGGGGAGGAATGATCTTCTAGAAATGGTGAAAGGGGTGCATGGCGTAAAAAAAAACTGGGAACCCCTGGGGCGTATGAAGTTCGGATCGTTTTCTTTCAGTTCTTTTCCTGTATTAGAAGTATGAAAACCAAGTTAACTTTAAAAAAACCTGTCTGTACTCATCGTTATCTTTATAATTTCATTACCAAGTACAACATTCTGGGAAAAAAAGCAAATAATTTATTCTTCATAAGTAAGGAAATAAGGAAAAACACCTGTTGACGGATGAGCATCTGCATTCTGTGGTAAAGATAATGTCTAATAATTTGTATCCAAGACCTGCAACTTTATCAAAAACCAAAACGCCATCAAGTGTCAAGCTGTTCTAAGGAATAAAAGAAGTTTATAATTATATACATACAAACACACATATTTTTATTTATGAATCGAATAAAAATTTAATAAATAAAAGAAACTAATGTAAAAATTTAATAAATAAATTCATAATTCCTTTCAGTTTAAATTAAAGTTGTAGAGACATTAGGTTAATTACAAGCAGGAGACATGAAAATATGCAATTCCTTCGCGCCGGGAATCGAACCACGGACCTCTGAAATACCGGCTCAGTGTGCTGACCATTACACCACGAAGGCACGCTAAGAATGTGGGAGATATACCTTATATACTCCTCTTTTTAAAGGGCGACTAGGGTTTTAGGGGACCTAGTCGCCAAATCCTGGGTGTGGAGAGTCATCATCCACAACCCTTTTAGTTCGGGCGCCAGTGTAGAGACATTAGGTTAATTACAAGCAGGAGACATGAAAATATGCAATTCCTTCGCCGGGAATCGAACCACGGACCTCTGAAATACCGGCTCAGTGTGCTGACCATTACACCACGAAGGCACGCTAAGTATGTGGGAGATATACCTTATAAAGTAAGTCGTTTAATGATATTGAAACATGTTAAAACCATTTTAAATAAACGGCAGTCTGAGAATTGTATATTTAGCTCTCAATGTATTTGAATTATAAAGTGCAAGCAACAAAATTTTATATTTCGGATGGAAAATAAATGTGAGGGAGTTTTTTCTTTGCTGTTTGTTTATTTATGTTTTGAAAAATACTTAGTAAGCGAAATTTAAAACTTATTTAAAATGTTTTTTTTATTTTGTTAATAAAAAAAAATGTTGTTAAATAAAATTGTAGCCCTTCGGCTGTTTATATATCACGCATGTGGCCCGCGGGCAATTCGAGTTTGAGTGAGACCACCCGTTTGCGGTATTTATCCAATCAGCTTGAACTAAATGAAACCAAATTATCTTCGCTTTCTAAAACAGAATTTTTAAGAAGAAAAATATGTTCGCATTTATTTCCATTAATAATCAATTTTTACTTTTCATTTCCATCATCTTCATCTTATTTAAATATAATATGATGAGGATGATGAAAATTACATAGCATTTACTTCTTTTTAAATCGAAATATTATAGCGACTAAACATTTTGCAGCTTTGCAGTAAAGCTTTATTTTATCCGTCTCCGAATAAATATTAGTACAAAGATATAAATGTGTCGCAATTGAAGTAATGCCATGGGTACGCTAACGTGAAATTTTCTAAAATTCAACTGTTTGCGAAATTCGTAGAAAGGAAACTTCAAGAAAATTGTTTTAATGTAATTTAGTAGAATGAAATTTTATAATTATGTCAAAATATTATTTTGAAATTAATGCATATTAATAGCAAAAATTAAAATGTCTTTAAATTTATTAAAATAGCGACAAGATAAATTATACGACATTTATATTTGTTTGAGTGTTTACAGAAGCGAAGCTTTGTCGCTTGCGTTAAGTGTCGTGTTCGTGCAAGAGTGGAGAACACGAAGATGAGCTATTTTTAACCTTAAGTACGAAAGATAAGATTCCAGGACCACCTATTTATGAACTAATGAAACGGAAAGCATTCTGAGAAAATGGCATGTACAGCACGCATACGTGTGTTATAAATCAGACTTCCTCTGACATTTAACAGTAATTGATAATTGAATATTTTAGAATAGGAATGAATAAGAATTTTAGAACGTAAATAGTATAATAAAAAGTATTTTTCAGCTTTTATATAAACTGGTTGCATAATGCAAGACTAGTTAGCATATTTTAATTTAATGAGGTATCAGTGATCAAATACCTGTAAAAGAACTTAAAATTATTTAGATAAAACTATTCAGTTATTAATCATGATAGGGATATCTTTAAAAATTATCTGAATTTGATTTGATAAATTTCACTATGCAGTTGGTCATAGTGGAGTAATAATTCGTTTTTATTAAGATAAGCGTAAAAAGGGCTTTATTATATTACCAACAGCGGAACAAAATGCATGAATGGTACTGTGTATTTCATCTCATACAGCAACGAAGAACCCAAGCCGAGTTGGAACTTGGAAGTATTATGCCGAGTTCGTTGACTGACAAAATATGTACTTGACTTTCTCAGTTTTCCGTATGTGATTAAATGGCGCAGTTTTCCATAGAAATAATAATGTTTTCAAATATATATAGGTGTACTCTCTACTTTCATTGTGAAGCGCTGGCGTGTACTGGGCTAAGAGCAAGAACACTGATAGGTGCAGAATGCTTTTGCTCGCTAAAGAAAGTTTCATCAAGAAAAGAAGAAATAAATTGTTCAGTTTAAGCTTCAGTAAATTAAATCTTTCTAAAAACAATCAATATGTCTAAGTTATAAACAGAAGTCAGTGCTCCAAGGTTTTATGCCAATTATCTTCGTATTTTCCAGACAAAAGCGAATATTGATAACCCTGTTTACTTATTCCTGCTATTCAGCAGTAAATTCAATACGAAAAAGAGTCTTTTGGCGGCTTGTTGCTTTTTCTGCTGTGATTTATTTATTCACCCTTGTTACAGAAGGTTTATGAGAACGTGCCTTGTCGTAAGAATGATTTTGTTCGAGGTGACGCATAGCATCATAAGGCGTGTCTAAATTCTGTTAATGTTTCCTTCTAGATCGGAAAGAAATCAACATTTAAGAATCAGAAACATTGACACCATGAAAGACATTTTTAATCCACTAAACAAATAAACGGTGGTATGTAGTAACACATGTAATAGGTTAAATGTTTGTAGTAATTTAAAAGTATTGTAGATCTCCTTATGTTTAAACTAGGCTGCACAAAGCACAGCTGTTCCATTTGTGAATGACTTTAAAGAGATAAATCAAATTGAGTCGAAAACGTCGTCCAAAACGAACATCTTTTTGAGGTGGTTTGGTTCGCAGACTTTTGTATTCAGGCAAAATAGAAGGTATTGCCTTTTGAGAGAAATATTTGCTGCAAATTTCCTGCACAAGTTTCCATATGGCTTTAATTTACGATGAAAAAAGTAATATAAACAATTTTTACTGTCATTTGGATTTGTGATTTTTTGTTTTAAATTTAAGATTTTATACTCTATGCTTTTAATTTCTGGGGAGAAAGCTGATATTTAAACTGGTAGGCCTATCATAACTGCTGGATTAAAATTGCTTTTCGTGTTAAAGTGAAAAATTCACGCGAAGATCAGATTACAGTTTTTTTTAGTCTTCTAATTTTCATATTTTTAGTTGTTTTTAAATTATATCTAAGTTTTCGAAATTTTAATGGTAAATTCTTCTGTGTGTTATATTACGCTATAATTTGAAGTTTTGAGGTTGTGATATTTTTTTCTCATTTAACGACTTTAGTAAGGTATGGATCTGGCTGCTCAAACGATATTGTCGTTAGGGGAGCCTGACTGCGATACTGAAGGGCTGCGATACTGATACCGGGTTCGAATCCCGGAGAAGGCATGGATGTAAAATTGTCTGTCCCTTCATAGGAGGTATCAGCGGGCGCCCATTAGGTGCCTCCCTAATAAAATGGTCACCACTTCTGGCCCTAGTAGTGGCCAATGCCGTTATAGGCAAGTGCCCGCCATTCATAAAAAAAAGGTATGGATCTGAAAATTAATCTGAAGAAGATCATTGTATTTTTTATTATCAACTCCGCTGCACTGCCAGCTTCTGCATGTAGTGTTAAATTTGGATGTGTTGCATGTTCGTGTTATTATTCCGACGCATTCGAGGATTTAAAACAAATTGCCATGAATGCTATTTATGCTGTTATGTGTTTTCATTTCATATGCATTCGAAATCCCTACGTTTTTTAGAAAACTATACACTATGCATAGCAAGTAATATTTTGGTAGATTAACTACCACAAATTTAATAAATGTGCTTTATATAATTTCCGATAGAAACTTTAATTTTCGTCGAACTTCATTGTATTAAAATGAAGATCACGCAGACTTCTGGCTTAATGAGTAAGGTGTGTTCTGAGCTTTTGAATAATGACCTAAAAAGTTTCTTGGAGGAGGGAATATTCTTTTGTGTTGTATTCGTCAAGGAAAATTCCAGAGCAGTGCTTCCTGTAGCTTAAAATTATGTGGAACAAGACGTCATCTGTTAATCGAATAACGGGCATGAACGAAGATAATATTTGTTATGATATATATTACTTAGGAAGAGAAATTTTACCAAACTTTTTTTACAAAATTATTTTTTAAAACATGCTGTTATTAAAGAAACTTTATTGAAGCTAGGTAGTGTATTATTTCGAATAAAAGTAGCAAGTTCATTGCAGTAAAATGTGTGTAGTTGCTATGACGATATTTCTGGAATACCATTTTGACAACAAACAAAGCCTTCAGTATTGTATTCGGCTTGAAATCGAAATCAACATAATGGCAAATAAGGATCGATTTAACATAAAAGATATAAATTATCAGAATTTTTTAAATGCGATTATTGTTATTACTTTGTCCAACAAAAAATGTTACAATAATACTTTGTCATTTTGTTTGTCAATAGTTAATGTATAAGATCCAGTAATCCGTTTTATTATGTTTCTCTCATGTACAGTTTCTTTTAATTGAACGAACTTTTTCAGGACATTTTTTTATTCAGATTCCGAAAACTGTTCGTTTGAATAAAGACTCGGTTTGTCAAAAATTAAAACGCATTAATAATAACTTTATAAAATTTATTAAAAATATGGTTTTAAGAATAAAGAAAGTAAAGAGCGAAAAATTAAGTAAAAAACAAGTAGTAAAATGCATTGAGAGACATATCCAAAAGACAAGCGCCAAAAGAAGTATGCTTTGTTGTTTATATTACTCAACTTGAGAACTTTAGTATATTTAAAACGTTTGTCGAAAGTAGGGGTTCATGCGTCCATATTCTAGACCCGCTAGTGATACATATAAATTTAGGGGGAGTCAGTGTTGATCAAGGGCTCGACTGGGGATCGATAGCCGAATCGGGCAGCTAATCAGCATAATCAAAGTTCCATTGATTACCTAAAAAAATATTAATAAAATTGATAATTGTTTATTGATGTAAAGCTATGTCATCTAGCTAGTCTTATTCAAAACGCATGTTTTGATGAAAGAAGAGATGAATGCTGTTCAGGAATCTGTTAAAGAAGAGATGAAAGCTGTTCAAGAAAAGACTGAAGCAGGGTCAAAAAGATAAAAAAAATTATCTGCATAATAGAAAACAAATTTGAGGCTATGGAAGGCGGAATAGACGCAGTTGAAAATAAAGTTGGACAAATTGAAGAAAAAGTTTCTTCTGTCAAAGAACAAATAGAAGAAAGAATTTCTGCCGTAGAACAACAAATCGATTACAGAGTTTCTTCTGTCAAAGAACAAATAAAAGGGAGAGTTTCTGCTGTCGAACAACAAATTGATGACAGAGTTTCTGCGGCCGTCAAAGAAGTGGTATCTTAAAGAAATTCGTAGCGACGGCAGGGATTTAAATTTTTACTAATGCCTGCTCGTCCCTGTCTGAAGTTATTCCCATATGATAGAAGACCTCTTGGCAAGTATATAAGATACAATTTTCTATTGTGGCGTAAATGATCGGATGCGATTCCCAAGCTAAGGCCTGTCATCTCGACGCTTCTCTCAGAGCAGACGCAGCAAATATCCTTCAAACCCTTCCCGAAAACCAAAGGCTAGACTTCGAAGTTCTATCCAGCACGTTGGAGCTGCGTTTTGGGGAGAAATATTCAAAAGAGTACAGCAGGCTTCAATTAAAATTCCGTCAACAGAAGCCCACAGAAACACTTCAGGGGCTGGTCACGGATGTTGAAAGACTGTCGAGTGCCCAACAGAAAGAAGAGAAATCCTGTTCTTGCATTACTTCATTGATGGTATCCGTATCCGGAAATACAGAGGCCTCTACGAATGGCGGATGTCAGGGATTTAAAAAGCGCTCTGGTGTACGCCATGAAATTCGAGGCAGCCCAGCAAGCACTTCGTAGAGACAGTCATCCAATGAGAGCTGCTCAAGTTCAAGATCCAGTGGATCAAATGACTGCTCGTCTAGACGATTTAACCAGACAAGTCAACGCATTGCTACGGAAAAGGAGTAAGAAAAAAACGACTCTAAAATGCATTGGAACAGAGTGGTACTGAAGGCCCTGTATGAAGGAACTGCAGAATACCACAGGCCACGGAAAATATGACAGATGATTTAACCAGAGAAGTCAGTGTCTTGAGACGGAATAGGAGTAACAAGAAACCAACCCTGAAGTGCTGAAACTGCGGTCTTGAAGGTCACATACGGAGGAATTGCAAAACACCCCAGGGCACGGGAAATGAGGCCATTTCCCAGCGACGACGCAAGAAATAAATTAAAATAAATTAATGGGCATCTCGCGGAGCGGAGTTCGAAAGATAATGAGAAGCCTCATTTTAAAGCGCTTCAGATTTCTGCGGCGAGTGGCAGTAGTAATGGACTACTTATCAAAGGGCTTATCAGTACAGTTCCTTGCAATATGTCATCGATACGGGAGCCAATGTTACAATCATTCGAAAAGATTTAGCTCAACAATTTAAAGATTAAACTCATTTGGGTGCCATCCTGCGTTACCCTTCAGACTGTGTCTGGTGATAAAATCGAAACTGATGGGAAGTTGAACGTAAACATCACGTCTGGAAGTGCCGTTTCTCATCACACCACATATGTGGCAGATATTACAGATACTTCCATAGTCGGATTGGACTTTCTAAGGAAATAAACTTTTACTTGGCCTTTAAAAGCAATAAACTGTATTCTGCCTCTGAGGATATAACTATCCGTCATCGGAAGGGATCCCTACCTGGAAACTCCGAAGCCTTGTTTGGAAGACCCTGCTCAGGAAACTGCCGATATTGTTCCAAGGTCCAAGCGAAATATGAGCTGCTGAATACGGCCCTACGACAGGTTACAACATCAGCGTCGGCTGATCGAGACCCACGGAGTGACGAAGAAGTCGGGAAAGACGAGCTGGAAGAAAGCGACATTTAACCTCTAATTGACTTAATGGAGTCTTGAAATAAAAACCTACCTGGCAGGACATTTCAATCTATAGTCATACGACAAAACAATATTGGGTTCCCTGAAACTCACTCCATATTCGAAACGGCGTCTTGTACCAGAAATATGAATCGTTTTTCTGATGGCAGATGGTACTTCCAAGATCCTGGATGCGGGATGTCCTTAAACAACTACGTAGCAGCCCAACAGGAGGCCACTTCGGAATAAAGATGACTTTCCAGATAGTTTGAGAGCGCTTGTAGTGGAGTAATGTAAAGGATGACGTGCAAAAGTGGTGCCGATCTTGCGATCCCAGTGCAGGTCAAAAAGAACCGAAGAAACGCAGCTGAGGCAAGCTGGAGCACATTTTGAACGCATCGCATTTGACATACTTGGACCTCTGCCACGAACTGCTGTTGGCAACAAATACATCCTCGTTCTCATTGATTACTTCACCAAGTGACCTGAAGCGTATCCTATTCATTATCAAGAGGCTGTCATGGTAGCAGAGGAAATGATACAGCAATGGATTTCCAGGTTTGGAATACCTCTTCAGTTACATTCCGATCAAGGAAGAAATTTTTAATCGGCTGTAATTAAAGATCTCTGCAAGTTATTCGGCATCGAAAAACCCCAAACGACACTTTACATCCGCAGTCAGACGGGATGGTAGAGAGGTTTACTCGAACCACCCTTAATAACCTATCGTTGGTGTTTTCCAAAAACCAACAGGACTCGGACAAGAAGCTTCCTCTCTTTTTACTGGCTTATCGCAGTGCTGTCCACGAGACTACTGGCTATTCACCATCTCAGACGCTCTTCGGTCGTGACCTTAGTGACCTTCGTCTTTCTTGTGATCTCTTGTTTGGTCACTCTTCGGATGCGCCGTCACTGCCTGAGGAGTATATAGAAGATCTGGCACGGTTTGAAGTGATACACAGTTTTGCACGAGAGCGAGTGAACTTGGCGACGGAGAAGTGAAGACCCAATATGATATTTAAGAGAAGGTGAGAAGGTATGATTGTGGAATCCGATTCGACGAAAAGGACTCTCTCCTAAACTACAGTCACTTTGGAATGATCTCTGCACGGTGCTAGAGGCTGAACGACGTCTCGGATCTGTAATTCACCGAATTTTAAGCCTAAAATCGTTCATTACGACAGGTTAGCCTTTGCTATGGCCATAGTACGTAGTGTATATAATGTAATTAGTATAAGACCATGGTCCTATTTGTTTCTAAATTTGTAAATTTGTGCTTTCATTTATTGATTAAGTATTTCATTTGTTTTATGTAATTTATTGCAATTATTGTTTAAGTATTGCATTGAAATTGGAAGCATGGCTCCTGAGAATCTAAAGAATGAGCTATAACAGAAAAGTTAGAATACAGCGCCAAGTCCATTTAACATTGAATAAATGAGTATGTCGGTAATTTGGCGAGAAATTGCCAAAAGTCGCCAAACTTGTCGACCATTCGGCGACATTTTGGTCCGTTCCCTGTGTCTCCATAATAGGCGTTGTAATTGAAGAAATGTAATTGGTCACTATGTTAGCTGCAACCGTAATTCGATTCTCATTGCTTTCCAGTAATTTCGAGAAGCAGAAAGTACTAGGCGTTGAAGGCGACGACCGGTTGAAATCTATTTAAGGCCGAAGAGAAAGCATTTGCTCTCAGTTACTTAGTTATTGTTGTTACAAGCTTTTAGTTTCGTGAAATAAGATTATCCGAGTTAACTTTCTCTTTAGATGCGCTTTGCATTGCATTGTGCTTAATATTTTTAGTAGTTTGAAGTACTGATTGTACTGTGTGACACTGTGAACACCTGCACGATTATTTCTGTGGAAAATTCCAGAACTTTGAAGTATTTCTGTCGAGAAAATAACATTTTATTAATCTAACATCGGGCCTCATTCAATCTAATATGAGCCTGTATGTACGCAACAATATTATTTCCATTTCTTTTGTGTAATAACCTTGAAATTTAACTTCATTTTTTGTGCTATGAAAAATGATTATCTTTTAATAACATTAAATGCCAAATATAAATTGGAATATCTGTGATTTTGAAGAATTTTTCTGCTATTTTTTTCAATTTTTGTCATTTTTAATTCAGAGATAACGTTTAGTGCTACCGTAGTCCTTTTCTGTTAAGAGTGTAGTTGTTTGAGAGTATAAACATAGTGTTCTGAATATGAAAAAAGCAGAATATAGACCGTGAGGGGTTTTGGCAGTAACCCAGTAACTGCAAAATTGGTAATTTCCAGATGAATATTTTGAGATTTCATATTCTTTTAAATTTGGTTATTTTCTTTTTTGGGTGAAATTACCCTTTTATAAACTTTTTCTTAGATTACAAAAGGGTGGATTTTCAGTTTTTAAGCAGCGTGGATTAAAAATAATGTAAAAAAATGCGGTTTAGATTTTGACAGCAAATCGTTAAAAATAACTTCGATTAAAGTATCAGAAATCCCAACCTGCTTAAATATGAGTACCACAGCTTAGCTAAGTAGTAGTAGTATTGCATATCGGCATTTTTACCCCTTAATACATGATAATCTTTCTCAGCTGTATTGTGGTATTTAGAATTAATTTTTTTATAATATTTAGAAAGTAAATTTTCGATAGCCTTCTGTTTCTGTACAAATAGAATTGTAATTGCTTCTGTTTATTTTCACGGCATTCTGGAAGTCACTTCATGTGATAAACTTTATCTGTACTTTTATCATCGAGAGCTTGTAATTGTGAAATAAATAGACAATGTTTTAGACGATAAACGGATAATCTTTTAGACGATCGATATGCTTTCAAACTTTTATTGTAATTGGTGTCCGATTCCAAAGAATTTTATGTAAATTTACTTCATAGCCTTGATCTGATGATATGTTACCGTTTTTTTTCTTTTTTAAACAGCAGTTTGCTTTTGAACATTTTCAGTTATGGAATTCAGTTTTCCTGTGTTCTGATTTACGAAGCTGCATTTCAAATCATTTTATATTAAGTAATTGAAATATAAATGAAGTCTTTGAAGTGTTTATCGTAATCCTAGGAAAGCAAATTCAAGAATATACAATTACATGCCAGATATTGACCGCTTTATAGGTTTTAATGGAATTTTCAAAGATTAGAATGTATTTTTCTGTTTTCTTCTTAGTATTAGACTCTTGTATCTTGTTCTCGTAACTTTTAAACAAAATGCCTTATTTTTTGTAGGTCTTCATCTAAGATACCGATGATGAGCTTACTGGAGAGGGTAACATTATGTTATAGGAACACATACATACATATAATAATTTACATAAAATTAATTTGGTTCAATGCGGTACATTCCATAGAACGCACAGCTCCAAAGCAAGTAGTGGCGCGTGTTGCATCATGTAAGAAACGCGAATATTTAAAGACTGCCGAATATAATGTTACAGATTTTGTATTTAGTTAGCTATTTTTGGAAGAATCGTAATTAAATTTTTTTTTATTTTTCCGTGCAATGCAGTGCGTGACGAATTTCAAAAGAATACGTCTGAAAAAAAGCGCGTGCATTTAACATTTAATGAATAGATATCTCGTAATTGTACTCTTTTGCTTTCCAGAAACCTCGAGAAAATAAAAATTACCAGAACGTTCTCGTGCATGATTAAAGTACTTTAGAAAGCCGGAGAGAAACATCTCAGTTCAGTTGTTCACTTAGTTGTTATTGTTGACTGTAGCAAATTCGCGGTGAGATCGGATTAGCTTTCTCTGCTTCGAATTGTGTTCTGTTTAACGTTTTAGTAGTTTAAAATATAATTGCTGTGTGATATCGTACGACTATCTGTGAGGAAAAATTTCAGCATTTTTTTTTGTTTCTTGTGATAAGGATATTATTAACTTTCCATCAGACTTGTGCATTCTATCTGTTACGCACGCAACAATACTATAATTACTCTATAAGGTATTTCTCCCGCCTTCTTAGCATATTCGTGGTGTAGTGGTCAGCACGCACGGCGCGTGTTCGAGAGGTCCGTGGTTCGAGTCCCGGCGAAGGCATTGCTCATTTCTTCAACTTCCTAATATCGAAAATACCTCATGTCTCTACAGTGGCGCCCGAACTAAAAAAGGTGATAGATGATGATTCTCTACCACCTGGATTTGGCGATTAGGTTCCCTAATCCCCAATCGCCCTTTAAAAGGTGGAGTATATAAGGTATTTCTCCCGCCTTCTTAGCATGCCTTCGTGGTGTAGTGGTCAGCACGCTCGGCGCGTATTCGAGAGGTTCGTGGTTAGAGTCCCGGCGAAGGCGTTGCTCATTTTTCATCTTCTGCTTCTTAATAACCCAATGTCTCTACAACTCAAACTGCGCATGTAAGCAAAAATGTAACATATTTATTCGTACTTGAAAGCAATGGGAATGGATTCTTAAAATACTTGTATGTTTTGTTCAGAATATGAGAAAAATTAAATCGCGAACTCCTGTATGCTTACACAAATTCATTACGAATCTCATCTGATTCAGATCTATAATATATTTGTACCTTTCCAACAAACTTGATTAACATTGTTATTTAAAGCAACTTTTATTTCTTTTGTTACATGTATCAGATCCTTTTATTTCAACTCAAAACAGCCGTTTTAATAAAAAAAATATCTATTGTATAAATTAGAAATGAATATATGGAATTGATTATTTTGAGTCCAAAGGGGCAATTTGCCCAGAAGGATTTAATTATTTCGTTCTGGCATTTTGCGTCGATTCGCTAAAAGCGTTGTTTCACTTTTCAAATTGTTGTCACCAAATATTATCTTCCTGTATTATATTTAAAGAAATTAGATAATGAAGAATCTGAGTAAATGTATGTTTCCCGCATTGTGATAATGGTACCTAGAGCCATCAAATTTTGAATATTGAACATTCCCACCCGAATATGAGCATTTGGGAGCACAAATTTGAAAACTATAACGAATTTTTGATTAACAAACTGAAGGATTTCAAAGCGAGCAATGGCAAAGTTGTACAGAAAAAACATTTTTATCTGTGTATACTGTGTATCAGAATTTTTGAAGATATGCTCATTTTAAAATTATATTGTGATATTTCTCTTGAACTAAATTTGATGGTTTAAGTGCGAAGAACATGATGTTTAATAAATAAAGGTAACATACAAAATGCTAAAAAAAAGTCCCTTTGGACATAATTTAAAATCTGAAACCTTTCAGAATTTTTTTTAAATATTATGAATACGAGACTTTAAAATCTATTTTCATTCCTCTAGATAGACTTAAATATACATTGCGCTTATTATTGCCATTAGGAAGTGTTTATATGATGGCTTAACTGTCACAACTGGCATAAGCAGAACTTCGTTGCTAAGCAACTAAACCTTGCTATATAACGGAAACTGGTATAAGGATTTAGCTTAAATGTTCAGTATTTTCAAATTTATGTTAGGATAGGATAAGAGCAGATCATCGTAACCAAGCAAGTAAGCTGTAGACTTGTAGGACACGTTCACGCATGCGCAAATGAACGTTTTCTCATGGAGTGTGGCTAAAGACGTTCTTTACCAGTTGTGATGTTTAAACCATTCTCTGAATTCTCTCTTACATTACATACATAATAAGTATCTAAATGAACAAATAAGCAAAAAACAAAAACTCAGATATTCACTACTAAACCTATTTTTTGCTAGAAAAATTGAGAATAATTGCAATTAAAATTTTCTGCATGTTACGTGTTTGAAATTGGAGATTCTAAGCTCACATACTAGCATAAATTTCAACAGAACTAGAAGACCTTAATTTATAGGGATTAAAAACGAACTTAAATTTTTGACTGTTTTTCAAGTCAGATACTGATTTACATTTAAATGAAGGTTCGACGATGTTTTCTCTTTGTGAATATGATTAATCTTATCCTGCTAATATAAATGCAAAATAACAAATGTTGTCGCTGAGCAGGACGTCTTTCTGACAGAATTACCATCTAACTGCAATATTTCTGTAAATATCCTATCTCTTTCGCAGACGCTAAGTTAGCGTATTTGAAACGTGAGTCAGAAGGCAGACAGTCAGTAAAAATAAACTTATTAAAGTAAACCTTATGTAAAAGCTTAGTCTTTTAAGCTGGAAGATCAGGAACCTGAAGAAATGATTAATTAACCTCCATTCTGACAACTCTGATAGTTAATGGATAACATCATTCGTCTCAAAAATGCAGAGCTTAGAAAGCTTTAAAAAATACCATTTTCTTAGGGAGTTAGCAGTTTGTGTATTTTGCCGCTAATCAATTATCCAAAGAACAGTTCTAGAATTTTCGCTTGAGAATGTTTTAGACCTTTTGATTAGGTATTTTCTGTCGGATGTAAAACTAAGGCTATTTGATGCTTTCTTCAGAACAGAATTTTATCTCTAACTTCAAGTTTAGATTATTATCAGTAACATTAAGTAATGTTCTGTTGAACGTTATATTGTGTGTTGAAACAAAATAACATTTGTATACAAAAACAAAGCATTTACTTTATATATTTTTAAAGAAAGAACGTTTTGAAACATGTTTTATCTGCAAAATCAAAAAAGATGTTCTCACTTGAAAGCATTAAGCATCACTGTTGACAGACTCCAAAAGAACAAATCGAAGGATTACAGAAGAGCTGTTGCCACACAACAAAAGAAATATAGTTACAAAAATCATGAGGCAATACTTTACACAAAACAAAAGCACACTTTCGAAAAATAAGCAATAATAAAAAAATAGTAATAACAAAATTATTGTGTCAAAAAATAAACAAGCAGAAATGTTGTCTTGATTAGGCAACGTTGTGAAAGTCTTGAAGCCGAAGAATTTTAAATTAATAATTCATAATTCTTTTATTACTTTGTTTACATCAGAATTTGTTTACATTAATTCGAGTTAAAAATAGAGTACATCACCTCTGTAACGCTTCCTATGCTGATAGTTCATTTACACATTTGTATTCGAAACCGCAAAAGGCGTTAAATTTACATTTTAAAATTCATTATTATTGGCATCATCGAACGATTTCAGCTGTCAATAAAGATTAATTGAAGGGATTGAACCATCGAATGAAATATTTCATTCGAGTGATAAACTGAACACTTTCCATCTGGCAGAATGAAGGATAGTTTTTAGTTGGTAATTCATCTCAGTATAAAGCGACCTTACAAAATACTCAATCTTTAAATTCGAAATCTTCTGTCCCTGCACATTAAAATAGCTTGTTGGCGCTGTTTCGTCTAGCATTTTATTTCTAGTAATGCATCCAAAACATTAAGCCGTATTAATTACTGTATTTGCACTAGAGCATATTGTTTCTGTAAGCAGAAGCTTAAGCATGTCTGGATCTAATGTGAGTAAAATAAGACAAGTTCTGAAAGAATCGGTAGATCCTTCTAAATAACTCTGTTCACGATGATTTTCTGCAGAAAACGATTTTAGTGATTTGTGAATGCTTTGAATTTTAAAGTCTTTGAATGCTTTGAAATTTATGATTTGGATTTTAAAGTCAGAATTTCTCCATCGAATTCTAGATTTTGGTACAAAACTTTCACAACTGATGCTGTTGTCTAGTATCAAAGATCAATATGATTTGTTTTTATTTTCAATCCTTTGTAATTCTTAGATAGAGTTAATGGTATCAAAAGTGGGGAAATTCAAAGAAAACGACGCAAAATATTTGCGGCTTTCATGAAGGGCACTAATATCTAATTTTAAATACTGGTTTTCGGGATAGGCTGATTTTGTGAAATGCAGTGTCATCACCTGACATTTTTGGAGTACCAACACAATCTTCAACAGTGGTGGCTATTTATGAACTCTTCAGTGAAAAAGCTTAAAAGTCGGTTTCGCAGCGGAAAGGATTACCCGTTATTGCCACTTGATTACAAATGTAAATAATTAGAAACTGTCATATTATATATTGGAAAATCTAAAGGTAACAGCTTTACTCCTACAATTTGGTATATTAAATATTTTTGCCTTTCATAACCGTGGAATAGTACAACTGTAAAGAAATATTATACATTAAAAATTCTGACATAATATGGAATCATTAATACAGAACTTAATAATAAAACTTCTAAGGATCTTCAGAAAGTGCACTAGTGTTTCTTAAGAAACTATGGAGGCAGTAGATAGATGAAGAAAGAGTTTCGTTTCTGGACAAGGTATTTCTATTTAATTAGACAAAACAATAATAATGTGTGTGCCTTCTGTTGGTCGTAAAATGAGTGATCTTAAATGTGAAAGCGTCGTGAATAAGACTCAATCTGATGATAGAGTAGATAGATGCATTTTAAAACCCGGTGACAAATTTCTTATGTAATTCAAAAAGTAAAAAATTGCTCACAAATCAGAGAGCTTTAGGAACATTGTAATAAATGATATACACCATCATTTTCCGGATTCCAATCTGATTTTTTAGAAAACTTAGGAGACATATGAGAGGATGTTACCATCAAATAGATTGATTAAGAAGACATGCACGAGAATTGCCTGCCTTGGGAAGGGATGTCTTTCCGATGGAAACTGGATCATATTCATATTTTAACACATAAATGGATATCATATTATACGAACCATGAAAATGGGGAAATTTCATGTTGAAAGCTCGTCTACCAGCATTTGAACCCGAGTCGAACGACAAGTGTTCAGTGATCTTACACATTTGGCCATTGGTGAGCTGTTACCGTCATAACGGCTAAATGAAAACATGTTATAATGGAGAATGTAGTCTCAAAATTTTAACAGATTATTATCGAACTCTTAAAACTTGTTTACACTAGCGAAACTTTAAACCCAAGATATAAGTCTCAAGTCGGCGGCTCCGCTAAAAAATAACACTTATTCGTTTTTAGGTAAAAATTGAGTATCTGTGCATTTATTGCATAAACCAAATCAAGGTCTAGGTAGTAATGTTATTCAAAATTTCAGGAGTTTCCTCAATACATGGAACTAATTCTATTAAAAAGCCATCGAGTGGAAGCCGTTCAGTTTGCGACGTTTCTTAAATTTCCTAGTGCAAAACTGGAAATCTTGTCGGTTGGACTTCAATTGATAAATAAGATAAAATTTTGATGATCAGAAAGTTTTAATGTATCTCCTTTTTTGCAGACTATATCTCCAACTACAGAAAACATGCGAATTATGGATCCATTTTAATCGATGATAATTACAACTTACCATTCTCAAAACAGAAACATGTGTCGACATATTTTAATTCAGTAAAAGGTAACTAACTACATCATATCACGATTTTTGGATTAAAATTCTTTAAGAATAATTATCTGTTTTAGCATTATAAAAATAAAATACAGAAAACCTTTATCTTTCAGCCTATTCTTTAAACTTGTATGAAACCAAATATCGGAATCCTCGTAAACAAAATTGAATATTTTATAATTCCAGTCATTGAAATACATTAATGTATAAGTATTAAATCCGTAAGTATGCAATCGGTGTATAATTTTACCAAGCATTGTATGGATAATATGTTTTTCATTACTGTTGGCTTACGATTACATTATTTTTTGAATAAAAGCAATCATATGCCATTACAGTGTTGAATCTCAGTTATTGTTTGTTACAATACTTGTTTATAATGGACAAAAGTGATCTTTAGATATAAAAAAAATGGGAACTTTTGTACTAGAGAATGTATATTTCACGTAAATTTTGTGTCTCAACAATATGTACTTAATTTTTATTTAGTGGATTTCTCTTTTTTATTCTCTTGATAAATCTGATTGTAGAGGCATTAGATATTTGGAAGCAGGAGACATAAAAAAGGAGCAATGCCCTCCCCGGGACTCGAACACGGACCTCTCGAATACGCGTCGAGCGTGCTGATCACTGCACCACAAAGGCACGCGAAGAAAGCGAGAGAAATACCTTATATACTCCTCCTTTTAAAGGACGACTGGGGACTGGAGTTTAGGGACCCAGTCGCCAGATCCTGGTGGTGGGAATCATCATCCGCTACCCTTTTTAGTTCGGACGCCACTTGTAGAGGCTTTAGGTATTTGGAAGCAGGAGATATGAAAAATGAACACTACTCTCACCGAGACCCGAACCGTGGACTTCTCGAATACGCGTCGAGCGTGCTGACCACTACACCAGAAGGCATGTGAAGAAAGCGGGAGAAATACCTAAAATTGTTCTATCTTTACACGATTTATTCTATTCTAACATGGGGCAGAGACGCCATTTAAAAAACATCCTTTTGAATTTAATTTTTTAATGTGTTCTTTCTCAAAACAACATTATTAGAATCCAAACTTAAAATACTACTTGCAACAAAATTTAAAAATAAGTTTTGAAAAATTAGAAGAAATTTCCCAAAAGTAGAAATTAGCTCTAACAGTACTTTATCTGTTTAGGTATTCTTTGTTCTGTTCAGTAATGATAACGCGAATTATTTCTTTCGTTTATCAAAACTTTGCTTCATTTTACTAGTTTAAGCGCATTAAAAATACTTAAGCTTATATTTATTGGTGAACTGTACAAAATTTATTCCATCCAAAATGGAACGGAAACTGAATGTAATTAATATGTATATACGAGATGATAATTTTATTTCATTACAGATAATTTGATATTAGATAGGAGTGCTTGACTTGGGAGGGCACCCATTATTTTCCATTATTTTGCAGGCCCGAGTAGATTGAAGTTAGATCAATGAAATATCGATTACATAGTAGCAAATGTTGGGAATTTTTGAAGAATTACAAAATCACTTGATAATTCAAACATATCTTTATGATTTATTGATTACTCTGTGGCATAGCACAGCGCAGAGAGAACAATTTGCACCCCATAATTTTTACAAATGAGTAGAAACAGCCAAGCTAGAGACGTCCTTTATCTAGCAAGCGTAGCAGTGAAAGAGAGTGCAAGATAGTTATAGTAGTATTTATAATTTCGTAGCTCTTTATTTTAATCCTGTGTAGCGGTTGAGACTGATTTTTTTGCTATGTTTTTATTGCAGGGAAGGTGCAGATGCCTTGAAGGTGTCGTGCTTAAATTGAAAATTAGTAATTTAGGGATCCAGTGTTAGTTTGTTCCAATTAAGTATAATTTCTTAACAGATTGCCGTCATATCTTTACCAATCCCCTGCTCAGGATTAAAACAAAGACTTTCCCAGCTTATAAATGCTACTGCAATTATTTGCGCTCTTTTGATGCTTATGCTGCCGAGGAATGTCACGTCTCTTCGCTAAGCTTCTTTTTGTATTATCTAAAATATAAACTACATGTATAGAAATTGATGCTCCAGATGGAATATGGTCCTTAAAATTATGTAGTGATCGACGCGGCCACGTAGAATGTGGTCGGTTGTAGACAACGTGACCAATCCACCTACTGGTCACTGATTGACATGGACACTAACTACCCTTTGAAAGTAAAGTTGAACCCATCCACCCCATCATAGACTTAAAAGGATTGAAAGAATACTTTATCATGATTATCATGAATCAAGTATGCCAGTCAACAATAAAACGAGTGTAGCTTGAATTATTTCGGCCGTGCCATAAAGGGTCGGCTGGCTGTCTTTTGAAGCTGGGTGAGAGTTTGTTCTTAGGTTTGTAAAAAGGCTCCTATTCCTATTAACGTGAAACTCTTTTCTTTTCCAACTAAAATACTGAAAATTACTACACTCAGCCTTCATTCAGTAAGTTGCCCAGGGCGCTGTAGTGGTTAGCGAACAGGCCGTTAGTGCCATGTTCCGCGTCTTTGTGACTACTATGTGTCTGCAGAATGAGGCCACTTAAAGTTTGTCAATTAAAAACGTGTGTTGAGTTGTTAATGATAAGGGAGAGAGAAGTACGCAGGATTCCATTTCCTGAGATGCTTTTGATCAAAACTAACTGTGAATTGAAATAGTAACCACCTTATGCTTTATTTCAATTATCCGAACCTATCCTGTATTAAGCGGAAGTGTTCACAAGACTTTTTCTGAAGAATGTGGAATACAGTGTATTACATTTTAGAATTGTAAATATGTACTAAAACGCTTATAAAAATGCATATATAAAGTACGTTATATAATGTAAAAATTCAAATTTCAAATTGAAAAATTTTAAAATTTTTTTCTTTGCATTTATCGTTCAAATTAGCTAGTTTTTAATGTCAATTTAGAACTGTATGCATAGACCAATAACTAACAACTGAAAATGAAAATTAGAAATTAGTATAAGATATATTTTAATGTTTTTTACTCATTCTGAGAAAAATTGTGATTTAAAAAAATCTTCAAATTTAAGTCTCAGTTAAAAAGAAACTTTTTTAAGTTAGATTTATTGTTACTTAAGTATCATCCTGTCGAACATTAAAGTCTCGCCCAACAGTGCGATTTGGCATCAGTTATAGAAAAGCCTAACATAACAACACAATCATGAAATCTGCGCTTTCGTTGATAAAACTTTGACTGATTTTTCGATAAACCACATCTCGTTTTTATAAACAATGATGTAAATTGATTGTTACCGCTATAATCTTTTATGCATTTTGACAAAAAATTGTTAAAATTTGGGACCTCTCTTTTATAGAAATAGAAGGAGTGGATTCTTTTAACAGTTATCGCATCCTACCATCAAAAAACTGATACTACAAAGTGTGTATTACTGAACACAATATGATCAGCTGAATATGGCCAATAAAACAGTAATAGACTGGAACAATCCACTTGCGGGAAGTTTATACTGATAGTGTTCTAAACAGAGCTTCCGGCAAAATCGCAGAGCGTAACACCATAGTAGAAATCAGCAAAAGACTTAATTTACGAAGCGCAATAATAGAGCGGTTAGAATATTGATTATTTATGAAATAAATAGATGCCAGTTCCTTGAGAATTCCACATTAACAACTGGCGAAACATTGACAGGATCTCTGCGAACTTTCACAGTCGACGGATAATACGTAAGTACCAATTTGCTTTCTAACTTCAAGCTAAATAATAAGTGGCACATATCTTAACAAAATTTACCAATTAGTTCTTAAAATATGTAAAGCATCGAACTCTCTGACATATTTTTTTCCTTTCGTCAAATGGATTTATAGATCTAAATGGATTTTGTCAAATGGTCTACTCCTGCTACTAACAGCAACTGAGGCATGTTTGTGACGGTCCTTTTGCCAATATACCACGTTTCGGAACACTCGGTTATTTCACTACGTATACGGAATGAGGAGAAGGGGTGAGAGGCTTTTGGCTGACGAGGGGGCCTCAGAGCTGGCCTTGCGGCTCAGGCCTTGCTGTGACTGATTCAGAGGAAGGAATTTAAAAACTGTGTGTGATCTGGAGATGGCTTTACAGAAAAGATCGCTGAGAAAGGAAAGATACAACCAACTGCGTATATTTTGAGTGTGAGATTTGCCGAACTAGCAAACTGTTTTACCAGGATCTCATTCAACTGATCCATTCTCTGTATTAAAAGCTAAAATTACAAAATAGAGTTAAAATAATAATAAAAGAAAATGCAATTAAAAATTATAAAAGAATTAAAAAATTTACAGGTATATTACTTAGGGACCTAAGATGGCTTGGCTAGCATTTACAGTGAAGGTCTAACCCGATGTTTACAGAAAGATCGAGATGATGCCATACTAGCATTTACAATGTTGAAATTTGAATGAACTATTAATTATAAAGTCGTCCTCCTTAACTATTAAGTGCATGATCGCTCTCATGCCCTTGAGGGTGGACGGAAATTTTGCCAAGGTCTCCAGAGATGGTAATGGAGATAGAAGGTCTGCCTATCTCTCTTTGGAAGTGCTTTTACATGACGATATGTAATGACGCTTGCTCCTGCTGGTTCTACCCCGCTGGTGCCACAGATACATCTCCTTGTTTTTTTATGAAACTTCTTTAAGTACTGTAGAAGGAGGATTGTATATAAGGACTTGATTTTGAATATGACCTGTAAAGAGCCTTGCGGCTGACCTTTTGAGAAAGAAGATGTATGCTGAGCGTCCAGTTGTTTCGTCCACCTTTCTACCTTGACAGATGCGAAAGAATTCTTCTAGGACTTGGTGCTTTGCTGTGTCCTCCGATAATGGTACTTCGAAATCTATCGACTCTTAACTGCGTTACCATTTTGACCTCTTCATCCGCTCATTCATTTCCTAACATGCCGATATGTGTGTTTATCCAACTTAACTCTATTTGAAAAGATTTCTTTAACGTTTTAATTAATTCTTAGACACTCTTAAGGCTGTGAAGAGGGCAGAGACTGTCTGTGAAAACATTAATTGGGGTACACGGAAGTTGTGAATCTCCTAACCACATAAGGACTCTTTCTAACGCTTATACTTCAGCTTGGTAAATTGTGGCTGTAACATTTAGTCTGTGGATCTCTGAATATTGTTCTGCTGTATTCTTATATATAACAAAGCCTGCTCTCACTTTGTTGTCCAATTTTGATTCATCTGTGAAGACTTCGTGGCGTATTCATATGCCGAGCCATCGAATCCTGGAGCACTAGTTGCATATGCACCGCCGGGAGTCTTTCTTTTAGTGTATTACTCCAGCTGATCAGGTTACCTAATTCCAGATTTTATTTAAAATGTACTGAAGTGGGTATTTTATGTTAATCTTTCACCCGTAATAAGCTTTTAACTCTTTAAATGAACAAACTTAGATGACACGATGACTTAAGAAAAAGAACACTACTCTTTTAATTTTAATTCGTACATTACAGCTCTATGGTAGACCCGAGCATCTTCGTTCCAGAAGGAAATAGCAAGAAGCAGGTCCCAGAAGCTATGCTACGGATTGAATCGACTTAATCCTCCGTGAAGGGAGCAGGCTGTGGCACTCGTCATCTAGCTCAGGGATGAGTCATATCCATTGATTTTGACAATCAATTTTGCAGCTAACCCGATGTTTGCTTAAGGTCGAGATGAGTGCGGATAACCACGAAACGTTTAGTGTTAATTTTGACAATATAAGATGTAAAACGTAATCCTTGTTGTGCACCAAAGTATATTATATTAGAACAGATAATTACGTGAATGTTTAATCATAAAGGATAGCTCTAAAAAGCAGTTGTGATGCCGAAAGATTCTTCCAGCGAATTTCAAAGAATCAAAATCTAAAAAAATGCCTTTTCGCAAAAGCGTAATTGTACGGGTAATATGCAACTATTTCGCAAATTTCAAGAAAAGGATCGAAATTAAAAGACGATGCCTAAAAACTCCTGGGAAAATACATTAACACTACATTCAGATACTTTGGAAAATAACCCTATTAAATACTTTTTTAATGAAATGGCATGTGCAACAAATTTACTAATACAGATCGTTCTTTATTTGACGACATTCAAAGTGCTGTGAGTTTAAATGTATCAATGAATGAACGGAAAATTTTAATATACAGAACTGTTGCGTAATGAATGCCTTACAACATTGTTTGAAACTTCTGTGTATAGTCGGCAAAGAAAAATATTAAATTTGGGTAACTTATTCATTAAAGTGAATGATTATAACTGTTTTCCGTTATCCTAAACAGCAGAAACCAAATATATGTGTAAATATTTAGATTCGATAAACGGAGTAAGTTTTAAAGAACCATTCGCAATAATATTTAATATTAAAATCATAATTATTAGATTTTTAGAGTGAGAAATATGTAGCAAAAAGATATAAAACGCATTTTCAAAAATGACATATTAGGCCACAACCTTTGGAAGAAATACGGTCCCCAAAGAAACTCCTGATAAAATCCATACTTTGTTTCCAAGCTGCTCTACAAACTCATTAAAAATGTGCATGTAGCGCTTACTGTTCACTGTTCCCTCGGAAACTATTGATTCCAAGATGCGAGTGGCGGACAGAGCGTATCAGACTCCAACTGTGAATGGAGTGGCATGTCCATTATCGCATGTTGGCTTTCAGTCGACAGATGCATGTATTCTGGGAATTGACATATCCGAACAAGTCAAACGAAGCTTCGTCTGTGAACCATGTCAGCTCCAGAACATTGGCGATGCGGTTTATGAACAACAAGAACCAATCACAACAGTCCACCAACTTGGCTGTGTCTGGGTCTTGCAATTCCTGCACCGTCATTACTATGTACGGTTTCATTCCGGATGATTAGCAGCTGTCTGACACATAGAGTAACTATATCCAATCTCCTGAGATAAACGTCGGAGAGATTCCTTTGATGATCTTAGCAAGCGTTCTCTAACTTCGTCCGCTACACCTTCACGCGGCGTTCTATGCTTTCCCCATTCACAGAGCAGAAAACCAGTTGTTTTCACTTTCTGTACAATGGCCAGTATTGTATTCTGGGGGTACGTCTCCATGAAACTCTTTCCGATATGTTCGCTGGGTTGGAAAAGTGGACTCTGTTTTCCACTAAATCTTCACTATAAACACACATACCGCCAGCGGATACAGCATGGTAACCAGTTTCTCTTTATCCGACTACAAGAATAACATGCGACATACAACACTCAACTAACCTGGGAAGCGTGTGCAGACTTTTTGAGCGGCCTTGGCAGATATGCATTCCGTGGAGGCGACGTGGGTTAGATCTATTGGAGAAAGCCAAACTGTTCTGACTTCAACAGTATGCAGTTCTTCTTGTATGGAATTTCGCGGAATGTCGCGGTTTTCCTTATGTCTTCTTATCTTCGGCGTTGCACATCAAAAAACGGGACGGACCACTAAATTTTCATCCTTCCTGAATCGTTTGTCACAAACGTATTAAAATCGGCTACTTTTTAACAAAACTACAGCCCAATGAAATAGGTCAGTTCTAAAAGAATCACCATTCACCTCATAAAATTACTGTCATTTATATTTGTTTGTTAAATCATGATCTTATTGTAAATATGGATGTTTGAATGTTACATCTTTTGATATTATTCTGAATGTTGTTTGATGAAGAGCAGGCTTTAATGTACGTAGCATGCCTCCTTCGCGAAGGCCACGGACAGGAGCATATAATATATATATATATATATATAAGGTTTAATACGGTTTTCGTTAGACATCCGAAAGCTGTGTTATCATTGATAGTTCTTTCTTTGTTTCACACGGGCCCATCATTAGCCGTATGATAATGCCGCGAAATGCTTGTATTTTTCCATAAGTGTTATTCTTTGCGACCAAACGAGTCGTCTCCAGTGAGTTTCCAATTTTCTCCGTAACTGTTGATTAATTAAAAACGTATATTCTTGAATTCTAAATATTATATATTTATGAATATTATTTCGTTTTTGAATGAGTGATAACTATTGCCAGTTCTTTTGTCAGTGCAGAGGTAAGGTGATGATAGTCATCTTATTTGTAACTAAAATAATAAAAAAAAATTCAGAGAGCTTTAAGATTCTGTATTACGCCAAAGGTGCGTTTTTCCCCCCATTTCCATTGAATACATCTCATACACTTTTCGAGAGCATTTGGTCTAAAAATATTAAAAAAGCAGCCTATCTTTAGAATTTCCGAAGACAGTCTCGCGCGCTGCAGATAAAAGTGTTTTTTTTCTCGTACAGTGTAGCCATTGCTCGCTTTGAAAACATTCAGTTTGTTAAACGAAAATTCGTTAAAGTTGTCAAATGAAAATGTTGTAAAATATGAAATGCACAATAAAACAAATTCCAAATTCAAGATTCTGGCTTTCAGGTGTCCATATTCGGGTGGAGAACTACGTTATTCGAAATTTAAGGGATCTAGGTACCGTTGTTTTTCACAATGCGAAAAACATACATACATTCATCCACATTCTTTATTATTTAATTTCTTTAAATATAATACAGGACGATAATACTTGGTGGCAAAAATTTAAAAAGTGATTCGCCCTTTATAGCCGGAAAATGCGGTTTTGATACTAATAGCCTACTGAGCTACGGCCCCTTTGGGCTAATAAAAATGTAGTTTTCAAATCCAAGAAACTGGAGACGTTATACTAGGTGAAGTTTAGAAGTAATTATAATTTTGTAGAGACATTAGGTTATTACGAAGCAGGAGAGGTGAAAAACAAGCAACGCCTTCGCCGGGAATCGAACCACGGACCTCTCGGTTACGCGTCGAACATGCAGACCACTACACCACGAAGGCATGCGCAGAAGGTGGGAGAAATATCTTATATACTCCCCCTTTTAAAGGGCGACTGGAGTTTTGGGGACCCAGTCGACAAATCCCGGTGTTAGAGAATCATTATCCACCACCTTTTTAGTTCGGGCGCCAGTTGTAGAGACATTAGGTTATTACGAAGCAGAAGATGAAAAATGAGCAACGCCTTCGCCGGAAATCGAACCACGGACCTCTCGGTTACGCGTCGAGCATGCAGACCACTACACCACGAAGGCATGCGAAGAAGGTGGGAGAAATACCTTATAATTCTAACTTGGAAACGTTGTAAGAGACATTGTTTTAAAAGTAAGAAAAATTGTAATTCGGACGCTGTAAATCGGGAACCTCTTGTATCCAGTTAGCTTTTCTTAAAGATTGGAATTTATTCTCCAGTTTTGTTTTCAAAGTGACATTTTGCTATAGTAGCGTAATATCGCATATATAATTGTAATTTGACTCGCAAAATAATTACTTAGGTAAATAGGTAATTATTGTGCAATGGAATAAACTATTTATAGCAAAAATAGACCCTGTAGATAGGTAGTAAATGGTATGGTAGTATAGTAATGACTGAATTATGAATTATAAGAGTAGGTAATTAAATTGTGTATGAAAAAATATTTTTCTATTATATGCTTTTATTCTCATTTCAGATTCGACGGAACAATCCGGTTTCTGTGATGTATTTCTTATGGTACTATCGTACATTTTAATAGTCTGCACGCTCCCTTTTTCACTCTTCTTCTGTTTCAGGGTAAATTACAATTTTCTGGCATACAAGTTTAATATTTTTGTGTAAATATTCCCCTCTTGTGCAAAATTAAGAGAATGTGCAAATCATGTATATTTTTACGAAAAGTATTGAACCGAAGTACTAATTACGCCTTCGAAAAATTATACATATATTCAGAGTCGAATACATGAAAGTACACGTACGTGCGTGCTTATCTGTGACTGTAGAGAGGATACAAGCGCATGAGGAGTTTTCGTGGATTTGTGTGCTGCTGCTCTTTAACAACAGTCGCCGTGTTTCTCGCAAGAGTTAGCTAGATTTTAGAAGGTATCAGGTAACATGAGTAGCTGCGAACGTATGGATGACGGAATGAGGTGGAAGGACAGGCGAATCACAAGGTCTGGTGACTACGTAGCTTTGTGTAACGCCCTAGTGTCATCTGCAATTTGTGGAAACAGTTTCAGGACAAGTGAGAGCGGGTTCGGACACCCGGGCAGCTTACAAACACTATTCCAGTATAGTTCGGAATCCACAACTGTTCAATGCAAAAACTCTCTGGCACCCCAGAAGCACGGCGTCGGGACCTTAATAGAAAATTTTCACTGTACACTGCCATACAGGGGCAAGATGTAAGGCAACAGTTTCATAGAACTTACAAAATGTTGTTACACTAATTTTGTATGCTGGTAATGCACTTATACTGACAATACTATTATACTGATACTGTACACTGAAATTCGAGAATTTTGCACTGATATTTAAACATTTTACATTAATATTTTTACATAGTACAATAATCTTATATTGATGCGTACACTGCAGCTTTTACATAAATATTATGCACTAATAATAATACATTTACACCAGTGTTACTCTGATACATATACAGATTCTACTTTGGTGGGCATATATAAACATAAAATACCCTGGTACAGTTTCAGAACACTGGATCGATTTCGAAAGGACCTGGACAAGGTCGACAAAGACGAATGAGGACCATTATTTAGCACTTTCATGTAAAAGAGAGCTCTTACAATGCCACTTCAATGAACTAATCGTCATGTTCATTGAAAGTTCGCGTCACAACATTGGTTTCGGACATCCCTGTACTGTGAGCCTGCGTACATAAAATGCGTGCATAATATGAATGGTACATCTCTTTCTCTGTTATGCATGTATACACCAAATTTCGTTAAAATCTGTTCGAAAGTTTTTCAGAAATTTGACGTAATGAACACATTTTCTTAATTTTGCATGTGAGTGTGTTTTATATGTATTACCAAAATTACTCATTAATGTATTTATGTAACACTTGATTCGACAAAAAGAAAAATGTGGAAATTAAAATGAGGTGGGAAATGCATATTTTAAAATTTGACGAAGACGGTTGTCAAAGATTCAAAGCACTTGAATATCTGATTAGTTATAATTTGTTTTGTTGAGTGCAGTTTCGAATTCTGTTGGTTCCTAAACTATGATTTTTGGAAACTTTTATGGTATGCACTTTTCCGGTATCTTGACCCATGCCTTTTCCGAAGTTCGAACCTGGCTGTAACGCTATGTCAGCCGCCTTTGCTAATCTCCGCACCAATCAGGGCGGCGAAATTATTCATAAAAAATTAATAGAAAATCAAGTTTTGTTTTAAAAATTCGTTATCAAAATCCTCACCATTAATATTTGGAATCTCATCTACATTTTAAGGATTTCTGATGCAGAAACAGTTTTGAAGAAGATGCTCCATGGTTTAATTACCTCAAGTATTAATTCTAGACATGTGCTACCAATGATAAAAGTTTCTTAAGTTAAAAAGAATTATGAAAGCAGTCTCAACAGACTGGGTGAGTGGATTCCGTAAAATGCATTGAACAGAATTGCACTTAGTAGCCCATTCATTATACTTTAATAAGTTGAAAACAAAATGTTACGTGTCTTTACATGCAAAATTTGCCTGAAAATACTCAATACATTCCTTTGGAACACTAGTTTATTTAATAAAGAATATTGCTTTACTTAAAATGGAAACATTAATTGTCCATAGAATAAGTCTTTTGCGCCTGGTTTTAATTTGTTCTTGAATTTACACACAGTAATACACACAAAAAATGGTATATCTAGAGCAATTTTTTACGTAAAGTACTTATTATTTAACTTATTGGAAGGCTATGCTGGTTATTGCTGATTAAAGCTGCTAATATTCACCGAATAACTACTTGCCTGAATACAGTTCGATATTATTAATTTTAGTTTCAGTATTTGAAAGTATATTAATTTTACCCCTTTTAAGTTTAATTTTAAAATAGGTTTGTTAGTTTTTATTAAAATTACTTTACATTCAAATTTTATATTAATATATTTACTCAGGTTTCCCTTAAAACGTGATATTAATTATATCTGTAGAAGATAAAATATTTTCAGTATATGAAGTTAATGTTTATTTTTTTAACATACTTCATTAAAGGCAGAACCTTTAATGAATTTATCTAATATGCAAAGACTTCTTTTTTGTATTTACAGAAATATTATATCTAAAGACTTACATTTATTAGACTCTTCTACACATGTTGTTAAACAATTGCCATAATTTTTTGTACTTTATTTTAAAAAAAATCTTTTAATCGGAAATAGAGGCCTAACATTTAAAGAAATAAACCTCTTTTTAAAACCCTTACATTGAGAATAAAAGCATACTTTGCAGACAAAAAAATATTAGGTGCTACCGTTTTCCTTCGTTGCGAATAACAAGATTTCAAATATGAAATTAGCATTTTAGGGATGTGAATAATTGGCACAACAGAACAGCATTAAAAAATCATTATAGAATCTAACTTTTGTATCACGGATGTATTATTATTTTTAGCCATAGCAACTGTGCCTGAAATGAAAAGAAACTGTGCTACTGTGAATGCAGCGTTTGTGTTTCAAAATTTCCTTGTCGAACAATCATATTGATATGTCATCTTTTCAGTTCACCTGGACTTTATGTTCACCTGTGATAGTGTATATGTTAAATTTATTCAGACAATGTGCTCTTTATTATTATTTCAAAAATAGTCTTTTTATGTGTTACTTAGCAAAAAAAAAGCTATTTTCGTATCCTACGCAAGCAGATGTTAGCTTCTCACTATTGTTTTCTAATATTTCACTTAAAAATGTGTAACTTCATTTTCAATAAGTGAATAAATTGAATTGTTCATCAAAATAAAGGAAAAGAGTTACATCATGCCAAAAAAATTTGTCTTTGAAAAATATCCTGATTATCTTTGTGATTTTTTTATATACTTAATGGTGGATAAGGTATTTCAATTAAAGCATGGAGCTATAGAAAATGTGAATTTAATTAATCATAGATTAGACGTGAAATGTCAAAAACATAATTAGCACCTTAATGATAAAAATTATTACTAAGTTATTTTTAAGGAAAGGTAGTTATTATTTTAAAACGATATTTTAAGTAAATTATTTCAATGCAAAATAAAAAACTACGCAATGACTTAGGTTCGTTACGTTAATAATAACAATAATACATGTAAAATGTAGATAATTATTAAAAAACAAAAAAAATCTGTTAATTGCGCGCTTATGCTGCTGAAATTAATAATGTAGACCACATGGATATTTTGAAATACAAAGAATAAACTTAAATCAGTATTTCTTCTATGCGGGACCAAGTAATGAAAAGAAAGACAGCCATCACTTTACGTGAAATATAACTATGTATATATGAACTAAGCATATCTGCATGAAGTATTTTATGTAAATAATACTTACATATATGTAAGTATATTTATATAAAATACTTCATGCAGATATGCTATACATTTATAGAAATATACTTACATAAATAAATTTATGCATAAGAAAAAAATTATTTTTGTACCTTCTATGAAGATTATTTTCTTGTAATGTTTTTAGGTAAGAAAGGAAGAATTAGGACATATTATAGTAAATTTTGTGTCTTTTGCAACTTTTCATTATTATGTCTTATGTTATTGACAGCTACTTTTCCAATGATATCTGCCTACACATCTAACTAGCATGGGACGTATGAAGCTACATTTCCATCAGAGTTTTTGATTTTAAATGTATTTAAACTAAATTCAGTGCTAGAAATCCCCCATAGCACAAAAATATTCGCGGGAAGTCCTGAGAATGTTGCTTGCGGAATAAGCGCACATCCTCAAGGCATCCCGGAATATCTCTCGAATCTCCTAAACACATCCTCCCTAGTGCTTAATGTCACATCCCAGTATATCCTCAGGACTTCCTAACGAAATCCCTTCGACGGGGCAGGGGATGTTATTAGGATCTGAAATCCTACTAGATACTCAGGACATCACTGAATATCCCGCTAACCTCCTAAACACATCGCATTGTATCCTCGGAACATCCTCTCTAGGTCCCATCGACAGTGTACGGGATGTTATTAGGATTTAAAAAACTACTTACGATATGTCCTGAGGATGTCCTTTCGTTGAGTGAATCGATCAGCTTGTCGACTTTCCAAATTTTGAAAATATTGAGAGTTGCCAAATATCGCCAGATCTTGTTATTTTTTACAGTTTTATAAATGTCTATCTATAGAATATTAGCAGACTTTCAAAATTTCAGTAGAATTTCAGTTTGCATTTATTGTTAAAAATGATATCTAGAAGATTTTGTTTTTTGAAAAATGATTTAGGTGAAATGTTTATGATTTTTTCAAAACTTTATGATTTTCAGAAACTGTATTTTCCTTCTTTCACTAATGCTTTCTTCTAAAAAGACTTTTCTGTAGCCAAGCTTTTTTCTCTTTGAAGGGAAATAAAAAAATATGTAAACCAGCTTTATAATTTAATTTAGTAATAGTCTCTTAATTCCTGATTTTTTATTTGAATATTTCTTCTCTCTATTCTAAAACTAATAATATTTTCTCTGGACTGTGCCATTTTTGATAAATCTATGCCAAAGAGTTTGCATAAAGTTGGTGACCTAGCTTATGCGGAACTTGATTTTAAAAGTTTGAGAGCTGAAATTTTTCCAGCCTAAACCAAAACCTTCCCTTGGTGATCTTCCATACTGGATAATTGGCGCTTTAGCTTCTACATCTGCTGCCGCTTCGACGCTATACTCTCTTCCTATCGCAACAGTCAGTATCAAAATTGTAAATGTTCTAGAAATAGGCACGATTAAAGTGCCAAGTTATTTGTGGCCACAAATGTCAATTTAAATAAAAATGGAATTCAATCCGCCTCGACTGCCAAGTTTCTAAGTCATTACAATTCAACATTTTAACATTTTACGCAGTCAGAATTCTTCCTCTTCAGTATTCTATCTACGTGCTTCCCCGTCAGTATTTCTGCGTTTCTACGTTTCATATTCTTACATAGGTACTTATAAATTTGTTTTTATTACATGTATGTATTTTATATAATATAATTATTTTACTATATTATATTTTTAATTACTTTCGTCTTACAAAAACGTTTGGCAGTAGCTGCGTCAGAGCTACAAGGAGGGGATGTTCGTCGTATACCAATGAGTTTAGCACTATGTATTAGAATATCTTAGCTAGCTAGAGGCAATGTTTTTAGCTTCGAGGTGTACATTGCACTAATTATTTACCTTGAGGCTGGATAATCTTTATTTCTGAACTTAGTTCCATACGGTGGTATATTTTATCTATACGACTAATTATCATTTCTAGAAATTTGAGCCTCGGCTGGAAATGAAATTGAGATGCTTTTAAAGTGTATAATTCAACTTTCTCTAGAAAATACTAAAAATAGCAGACCCCGTCTTTCACGAAAATTTTCAGTAAATATAAAAGTAGAAGCAGAAGACACTTTGATGCTTTGTGGAGTAAGAGAAGACTAAATTAGAGTTAACCAAAAAGAAAAAAAATATTACTACTTAAAGTGCAAAAACATTTAGCCATTTAGTAATTTATGACGTTTAAGAAGTACTTTAATGTGGTGTCTTTAACTGCTTGATAGTGACAGACTAAGTACGAATTTAGTGACTTCATTGTGCTTTTAGTATCTAAGTTTATACCAGTGCTCTTGATACGTGCTCCACCATGCTAGGTACCGGCACTACACGGCCAATCCACCCGCCTTATAGTTCCGGGTGTTCAACCCCTTCTCCGCACCTTGGAGAAAATTGACACTAATCGCCATACGGCGGCACTGGTCGTCTAAATGCTACCTACCAGTCGCTTGGGCTGCCCGTCGCAGAGGGCCATTACCCACCATACCCGGGGCCCCATCCCCGGGCTACTAGAATCGCTCTACTCTAAGACTTGCCGGACCCCGGGCTGGCCAATAAGTGACCTTTCCGGAGCCCTCAGAACCCCTAAGTTCGTAATTTGTACACTCCCATGGCCGAGACTGCCTAGGTACAGATCCTAGCCAGTAGCTTCGCAGAGTTCTCTACGTCGACCCCCGGGGGGTTATGTTTAGGTACTAACTAACTAACTAACTACCTTTGTACTGCTCCGTCAACTTAATGACATTACAAGGACTGGTACATTGTATTAGTCAGAAGCCACCCAAAGGATGGTCATACCAGCTGCCAAGACTCGAAGCCCCACAACTTCAAGTAACCTCAGCGATTTAGGTTCGCTCAACCCACCGCTAAACTGGCCATCTAAGACCACCGTCTCAGAGGTCAGAGACCACGGCGGGGTGGGTATGAGAACATGGAGCTTTGACTGGCCGTTGATAAATGCTAACTCCAGTACTATGGAACCGCCACGTTCGTGAATTTTATACCCCCGTGGCCGAGACTGCCTAGGTACAGATCCTAGCCAGTAGCTTCGCAGAGTTCTCTACGTCGACCCCCGGGGGGATGTTTAGGTACGAAAAATCTCACTGTTACATTAAAGCAAGATTATAGCTTTTCACACATCGGCGGTCTTTATTTAACTCAATAAATGGAAAAACCTTCAAAGCTTTATATAGGTACAGTTAAAAAAAGCATCAAAATTTTAAATCCACTAAAAAATCGTAAAACTTTCTTTAGAAACAAAAGCTATTACTTAGAGATTTGATTAGCGTGTTGATATCATAAATTACCTAAAATTTACTATATCTAAATAAAATAAGAAAAAAGTAAATCGAATTATCCATTGGGATATTTTGTACCTTTATTTTTCAAAACGATATGGATTGCGTTCAAATGTTTGTATGAATACCATAGAAACGAAACAACGATTCGGTAGATTGTTTCAATCAAAAAGCATAGTCAGATAGTGTACAACAGTAAAAGGATTTCTTTCGAAAAGAATAGAATATCCATTAAAAAGTATGAAATTACGTAACTGTATTGTGAAATTATAATATATGCAAGGAGAAATGCCAAAGTTCTGATTCTTATTAGAAGTTTGACTTCGTGAGCATTCTAATGAAGAGACATTTTTTTACTCTCAAGTCTAATTTTCCCAAATTTTTATTTGAAAAATTTAGAGAACATTTATTCTAAATTTGACTTGATAAAACTTAAAAGTAAATTGAACTCTAAATTCTAGCAATTTGAACTAAAATAAAAAATCTATCAAGATTTCCACTTTGGTCCTCAAAGCTGATGGATTTTTCACTTTTATTACGTGTATTTCATTATTTTATATTTTATGCAATATTCGGCATCTTTAATACACTAACAATGTAACCAACTTTGAAATACATATAATGGTAATTTCTTCACGTAAATACGGTTTATTAAAAATCTGGCATTAAGCAGCATGCCCTTTTTGGAAATTCACGTTATGCTCCCGATTGTTAGTGAGCAAAAATTTCGATTTCAGATCATGACGGAAACATTCTACAGTTTACATGATGTCTAGAAGTTTCTTTCTGTTCACTTCAGTTATTACATTTTGACAAGTTATCATTGAAATAGGTAACAGTTCTTTCCTAGCTATTTATTGCCTATGAAAGAACTGCTCATGTTTCATTTACTGCTACTGGTTTTCCCTTTGTATAACCTGAATATAAATTAGTTTTCCTTAAAATGTCTTCTTTTAAGAAAATACTTTTCCATAACCCTAATAATCCAATTCTTTACGTGGCGACCATTTGGCGACATTTTAGGCTGGTCGCTCTTTAATTGCAATGGGTATCATAACTGAATAACCGTAATTGATCCTGTATACAACTCTAACCGTATTCGGCCTCATATGCCTTTCAGTAATTTTGAGAAGTACTAGAAATTTCTCGGCGGCCGGGGGAAAGCTATATAAGAACGGGGAGATCAACAGTTTTTCAATTGTTAATTCAGAGCGACATTGGGATATTGAGATATCCTTGAACGTTTCGTCTTTTAGATATACTTTTCGTTCTGTTGTGTTTAACGTTTGAAGTGTAACTATTGATTGTGCTCTGTGATACTATGAAGAGCCGTACAAGTACTTTTGTAGAAAGTTCGAAAACTGTAAAGTGTTTCTTTGGATAAAATAAATTTTATGAAGCTATCATCGGTTCTGTGTGCATTCAGTATATTACGAATTAGTGCTCGTACGCACGCAACAGTATGTTCCGTTATTTAAATATCATTTATGCATGATAATAATACAACAGGCGCTCGAAGAATACTTAAGAAGTACTGCAGAAACATGTGCAATAATTCAGCTATTAGAATGTTTCTTAACATTCAAATCTATATGTCTGCATTTTCTGTATAATACACATTGCATCTGTTCCTACTATTAATCAACGTTGGATCTGTTAAAACTCTAAATTTTATTCAAGTTCCTTCTCTGAATAATTCTTTTATTTTTAGGTTGTTCAGGAATACGAGCGGGCCGTAATATTTCGCTTAGGACGCCTTTCTAAAGGTGGTGCAAGAGGTCCAGGTAAATATAAATACGTTTGTTTTTAATGTTAGTTCATTATTAACATTTGGTATTTTTGCTAATGTTACTTCAGAAATTACTTCTAGTAATCTCAGTTTGATAACAGAATTATTTGTGAAATAGCTTCCGATTATGCAACTGATGAGATTCGACTAAATTCATTTTCGTAGCAACAATCTTTCGTTAAAACCAAAACGTATAAAATCTCATTAAAATTCGTTTCGTTATCTTATTAACACAGGAGGAATCGTTGCAACATGCATCAACTTATTTTAACAATTCTTTGTACTTTCGTGAAATGAAAAAGTTCCAAATAACTGTTGTTTCGTATATATGCATTTCGAAGGCCAAGCAATTATTTGTTGTTTGTGTATATAAGCACATTGTTGCGAGTGATTGTCATTGATTTATTGGTAACATTTTAAATAATCGAACCATATAAACAGCAAGAAATTAACAACATTACGCGTAACGCAAAAAGTAACTGCATATAGCATAAAGGAGAACGGGGATATTAAGCAATACCTTTTAGTACGCGAGAAATATCGTTAATTCCAAATAAAGTAGACTCTAAATCGTAATTCAGCATACCTTGTTTGAGCCGCTAAATTTTGCAACTAATTATAACGCGTCAAACTTCCTGATCGGCATCTACGGGTGCCAAACCCTGGAGCTTCATATGCGACACGGGCATCTGGAAGCTTCTAGAAATGGCCTTGAAAATGCGTCTTTCGTAAACCTTCAAGAAACTCGCCAAGTTGATGAAAAAACAGCAAACGTGGTAAAAGGCTGTTAGGAGCGCATCTGTCCACATCTCGCTCTACTCTCGAGTCACTTTCACAACTCTAATGCTGTCCGACTCGGAAGTTCTACAACTCTATATAAGAAACAATTTCTTATGTTCAAAACACGAATTCGATTAAACACGAAATAAACCCTAAAATTGTCACCCTAAAAGCAATAAATAAATAAAACAACCCGCAGTATTAAAACAATACAAAAAAAGGCAATCCAAGGAGTTTTATATATTTACAGGAATTTTCTATATTTATTAACAATCTATATTACGTAAGCTTTAATAAGCAGTTTATTTTTTCGTTGTGTAAGTAAATTTGATTGAGGGTTGATGTTGACCGTGAAAATTGGAGTTTGAAAAATATTCATTTCTAACTAAAAAAAAAACCTACTATCTGTAATTTAATTTTTCAAATGACTCTCGTTTACTCTCCACATTTTAAGAGATTCTTCTGTAGTTCCTTGATTATTTTTCTCTGTAAAACTCATTTTTTGTTCCAGGTTTGTTTTTTATATTGCCATGCACAGACAACTACTGTAAAGTAGATCTAAGAACTGTCTCTTTCAACGTCCCACCACAAGAAGTACGTTTGAACCATTTATTTTTTTATTTATTTAAAAGTTCACTTCTTTCCCAATATTTTTTAAATTACATCTATGGCGTACCTACCGCCTACCACAGCATAGATTTCAGCAATCTTTAACCAGGTCAGATAGGCACTTGCCTTAGATGAAAAATGAGAAGAGCCCCAAATTAACAGAGAATAATTAGAAACATATTTTAAAAACGAAATCATGATTCAGAGTCGTAGATAGATGTTTTTTCACCAGATGCAAATGAATAAATGCGCGCTTATATATGGTTATTGTACAGATATAACTTAACAATAATATTTAAAATTTATTGTTTATAGAAATAAAGTTAACATTCTGTGCACTTTTATATTCAACAATATTTAAAAATTATTACACCTTAACTTTAATCATTATACTTTAAAACTTTCATCTTTAAATTAAAATGGTTGTACCTTAACTCTTATAGCTATTTTGACTACAAATATTTATCCAGAAAACAAAATACATAAAAAATGTATAGTTTTAAATGAAAACGTTAAAAATACTTCTTTTTGGCAATTAATAAATTTGAAACAGTATAAATGATAATGTAATTAACAAAAAAGTACTGCATTAATTTTCAGACTGTTGTTTTGTAATTTAATTTTTTTTAACAAAGAAGCTCATCAGCAATTTTTTCGAAACCTACTTAATTTATATCCTAAAGAACGAACAGCCCACATTTGAAAACTTTTCTTGGTCAAGTGAAGGGTCATATATGGTTTTTTTAGGTTTGCCGCTGTTATTAGTAAACGGCGAGGTTAAAAATATCTTAGCTTCCGGATTTGAATGCAATTGAACTAAACTTTATTCTTTAATTATCTATAACAGATTTAACATTATAGCTACTTAATGTAGGATTGCAGTTGTCTGCAATTATAGTAATTACATAGTTTTTTAAATTAAATTTCTGATGAAATTTCTGACGCTATTATGGCATTTGAGCATTTTAGTTTTAAGTTGTTTCTTTTAAGTTACCTAAATCCAATGGCCATTGGTTTTCCACCAGTTTAAAATTTAAAATCGCAAGTGCGCGAACATTTTTTTATTATTATGCAAATATTGTTAAATTAAATTTTTTAAATGTAGGGAACCTGCGTGAGCAGTTCAGGGTGATTAAAAAATATCTGGCAAAAATGTAGAGTGGACCAAAATAAGCAAATTTTGTGTGTGAAATGATGACGCGTTGATTGGGTAGAGGGCGCTGTTGAGATCGGTGAAAGCGTTTCGCTGAAGTAAGTTGTCATTCCCAGTGCAGAGACTATTAATCCAAAAACACAACTAGTGTAAGTACTACCTGTAGAAGTTTAGAAAGACATATTAAATTCGTCTTGCTGAAAATTAAAGTGTTGTATTTATTTAAATTTCAATAATTTTCCTACGAAATGTGATAATGTTTGTTGATTATGAAACAGAGTTACGTTATGCTTTCATATTTTAAAACATTTTCACGAAAATCATGCAACAAATTTCAAATTTTAATCGTTGATGCGATGTCAGATTTAGCGCATTTAAAGGCAAAAGTAATTAAAGATTATTTAACTAATCTGTGTGCACAGTAGACAAAATATAATTTTTGAATTTAAATGACAAAACGTAATGCTTGAATGTACAGTCCTCACTTAATTTAGTTCCAGAAGTACAGTAAGATATATTCTTTATTTAACCGACGTCTGAATTTCAGATCTGTTCAGTGAAAGATGTTTTTGAATGTAATGCTAGATATGTATATTAAAATCAATATCTGTCGCGCTGAACACATCTCTAATCATTCAGACTGTAGTTTCATTAACTGCATTTGTTGTATTATATCTGAAGCATAACAGGCAAATTTCAGGTTCTCTCCTTTTCCTTCAAAAGAGAGAGAGAGAGAGCGAGAATCGAATCTTAACTATATCGTTAAGTCTGTGCTGTTGTTGTGACTTAACTCACTTGTTCTGACAGTAACATCAGAAGAAGCCCACGAAATTCATCGTGGCAAGGAGAGCAAGATTGCGAATGCCGTTGGCCAGAGCCTTGAGCACCATACAGGTGCCAGTGCGACTTCGCTCAGTTCCAACCCCAATTTTGACGGAGAGCACCCCGGAAGACGAGTCCAAGGGTCTTTCACCCCTCTTCCCTTACCAACAACCTCTCGAGAGGTCTTTCCGCTCGCTATATATTTAGAATGTCCCATGCCACAAAGGCACTCTACATTTACAAGCATCTATGCCTTCTCAGGGATTCGAACTCGGGCCCTTAGTAGATTTCCCTAACCACTACACTGTCTGAACTGCTACAGCCTTAAGTCTAAAATACATACAAAACCGTGTAATTAACTTTTCAAAGGAAAATTGCTTTTTCTGGAATAACTGCATAATGAAAAATAAGCGAAGAAATTTTAATCGCACGTATATTTTCTTATATATGTGATACCTCACGTTCATTTTTTACTTTAACATTTTGTGACATTGCTTTTAGGTATTGAGCAAGGATTCCGTCACTGTATCCGTTGATGCTGTGGTGTATTACCGTGTAAGCAATGCAACTATCGCAGTCTCCAATGTAGCTAATTATGATTCGTCAACTCAGCTGCTCGCAGCTACAACACTGAGGACAGTTCTGGGGACAAAGAGCTTGTCTGAAATCTTATCCGAAAGAGAACATATTAGCCATGTAATGCAGGTAAGACAGCTTCTTGAGTAGCCTTAAATACCGTGCTTGTCGATACTTTTTCAGATAGCGCGAATATAATCAAAATTTCTTTTGATGACTGCAGTATAATCACTTGTGTTCAGATTCTTAAATGATTACAGAAGGGTCTGTAATAGCAGAAATAAAAATATTAATATTTATTATGTTTAAAATTTGCATGCGACTAGTATTTCTGAAGTAATCTCGCCCTATCTTATGATATGGCCTTATCTTATGATGGAAAATATGGGTCACAGTGCCATATTCCAATGTAAGAAACGAATCAAATGTACTGTGTTGATATGACATGCTTTAATAAAAATATGCAGTAGTAAAATTTTTATACCTACCAATAGTTCCATTTTCCAATAACCCTTTATGTTCCTGAAAATGTTTCACTTGATTTTGTAATTGCAACGATTGCACACAGCTTATACCGAAAAAAAAATCTCAAAATTATGACTCTCTTTCTTTGACGAAAATAAATAACGAAAACCGTAGATTTCCAACATAGTACAAAAAATAATGAAAAGCATAGATTTCCAACCTAATACAAAAATTGAATTGCATTAGATAAAATTTGTTATCTAGCATTTATACAAATGAAGAATTCAAATCCCATATTTATATGTTTATGTTTGTCCATTATAAAAGGTATATTTTAGAAATTTACATTCTCAGAAACAGCCATTTGTAACTGTCTTTCACAGTCTTTATAGAACTTTTAAGTTTTGGTCACACAATTTTTATCTTGTGAGGATGGACTTCCCCTTTTTTTCGGGGGGCGGGGAGGGACTTAATGAAAAGCGTTAATGAAAAACGTGAAAAAATATATATCACGTTGGCAATTTTTGTTTTCATTGAGACCATATACTAGTTTTAAGTTTCGTATATTTTTACTAAGATTTGTAAAGGTTATTTAGAGTCTTACTATTCTAAAAATGTACATTATTTAATTTATTTAGTAAATTGAAATAATGTCTCTTTGATCAATCACGCAAGGGATATTTTGTCGTGCAATATTTATAAATGCTGCGTATAATTTTAACGCCTAATAATTATGATAGTTTAATGTGCAGAATATCTTTGCATGACCAAACATCAAAATTAAGCTAAAATTAAATTTTAATAGACATAAGTTTGATACTTTATGTCTGGAATACTTTATAGAGAAAGACTTAACTCTTGATAAATTTTATTTTGTATCTGCAGAGCAACCGTGAATTCTACGGACTTAACATAGTTTGATTTCACTATGATAATCTTAGAAGTTACATGATTCGAAGTCATGTAACTGGAATGATAGAGATTTCTGAATTTTTTTAAGTCCAAAGGGAAGTTAACTCAGAAGGACCATTAGTCTGGAAACGGTATTTTTTGTCGAAACGCTAAAAGCCTTGAATCACTTTTCAAACTGTTGCTACTAAACAGCATCGCTCTATATTATAGTGTTTAAAGAAATTAAATAATGAAGAATCTGCATGAATGTATGCATGTTTCTCTCACTGTGATGAAATAACGGTATCTAGAGGCATCAAATTTTGAATGACGTAATCCTCCACTGGAGTATGGCCACCTGGAAGCCCGAATTTTGAATCTGAATTTTTTCCCTACGTATTTTCTATTAACACTTAGTTTTAACAAATTTTTTATTTAAATATTCAACTATTTGAAAGCGAGCAGCGACAACACTGTACGGAATAAAACATTTTTATCTTCAGCGCACAAGAATGTCAATCGGAAATTCTAAAGATATGCTGTTTTTAAATATTTTAAGCCCAAAGAGTCGTTAACCCATATGCTCTCGATATATATACAATGTGTGTAAATGAAAAAAGTTCCCCTTTAGGCGTAATATAAAATCTTTGCAAAACGTTGCTTAAAATGAGATAATTTTTACATCTATTATACATCAATTTATATATTTATTGTATCAAACTAAGATCTGCATTCATGTATTTGCGCAAAATTAAAGCTGCCATTTAGCAGTCTTTGCTTAGCAAAAGAAAATTGCTGGTGTTTAAAATAAGTAAATGGGATTCTCACGTAAACACAGTTATAGTCTGCTGAACAGTAATACAACTTTGATTTGACACCGGTCAGTCACCGAAATCAAGCAATACAATGAATTGTTGTATTATTTAATGCCAAAGTAAAGACATTTCTCTTTGCTATTGAATAGGTTTGTGTCAGAGCTAATTTTTATTATGTTAAAAGAACTATAACTCACTAAAGGCACATTTCTTTCAGGAATGGCAGAAGATATAAATTATATAGACTTTCTTCTCTGAGGATGGCCTCCGTAAATTTTGTATACGCGAAAAACTCTCATTAAGCTAATGGATATAAGCTATTCGATTGCTCTATTAATCTTTATTTTCTTGAAGTTATTGCTTATGGCAGAGTTGAGTTGTTGTGAGTCTGGTATTGTAATTATTTATTTAAGTGAGACTTTTCTATTGTGTAAAAACATATGTGGCAAATGGAATAAGTATATCTTCATCAGAGCTCCCTGTTATGAGTTTCTAGATTTATTACAGTTGATGTATCCTGATTTATAATACCCGAGGGAATTTATAGTTGCACGTGTATTGTTCTTCCATATAGAGTAGCAAACGTTTTTACATATAATAATGATTTTCACTTAAATGTTATTGACAGATGTCGAGATGTAAAAGAAAAATTATGTTTGAAAAACATTTTAGTGAAACCAATTTTAATCCTGGGATTGCTGGAGAAAGTGTTGTTTTCTACTCGTAATTAGAATCATTTTATCAGTATTATATCTCTTTTTCTTTGAGCAGCAGAATGAAGAATCATTAAGTTATGTAGATGCAGAAAACATGAAAAATATGCAATGCTGTCACCGGGATTCGAATTCCGGACGTCCGGATTACGCCCCGGGCGTGCTTCCAGTTATACCATCTAAATATCTGACAAATTCAGTTGTGATTTGATTTCGTTTATTTTTTATATTACTCATTTTTGTTTATGGGTTATACGAAAAATGATAATACTTTTTTTTTCATTTCACTATGATCTTGAATTTCCAGTCTTTGAGTTTTGATTCTCTTTACATTGTATATTTACTCGACAATGTAGTGTAGCCGCCTATGAATGCTCAGATGCATAGTTGAATGATGATTGGGCTCAGGATGATCGAGGAAACATAGGTTTAAAATTTAAACACTTAGTATTTTTAGATGCATCTTGATATGTGTTACGTTTCATATTGTATACAACATGGTAAATATTTCTAGATGGGAAATCTAATGGATAACGTAATTGAGTATAGTAAATTAAAAAACAAATTATTCAAACGATTGTTCTTTATGTGAAAGGTCTTAGCAACAAAAACCTTTTTTGCATATTTTACGCAGTGTAGTTAATTCTTAGTTAAAAACTCGAGGACTAAGTTTATAACTTTGAGTCTCAATGTAAATACGAAAATATAAAGATGAATTTCTTTAAATTTACATAAAAATTTCCCTAAAGCAAAAATTTACTATGCTCGAATTTCTTTTTCTCTGCAAATTCCATATTTAACGCAAAAATCTAAACAGTTACTTAATATTAGTAAATATTTATCTTTGATCTGAGATTCAATCCATGAGCTACCAGTCCTCATAAGAATGTTTAGGTCTGTAAGTAATCGAATCTTTAGTCTCCTTTTTTTCCTGCTAATCAAGTTGTAGATGCCTTACATTCGCTTATTTTTTTAACTTGTGTTAATTTCGTCTGTCAATTACGAAATCTCTTATAAAAATGCTCTTATAACGTAAAACTCTCAAAGCCACTGACTATTTCTTTTTTTCTTCATTAAACAAAATTTTGATCTAGTACTACGTAGATGATCAAATACTGAACAGGTGCAAATTGTTGAATATATTGGTTCAGTTCCAAGTGCGGTTTCAGCGGCTTAACCCTAAGCAATTCTTTTCTTCCCAAATATAGTCGTAAATTTGTAATGCAAGATTTCGCCGTTTGCGCCCACTGCGACGCGTAACTGGAATGCGAGCTGAGTTCGTTGTTGACCATCAAAAGGTTACTATTTGAATGAGTTAGCTACTTGAATGTAGACGTGAGACATGTGTATACACCAGGGATGGGCAAACGTTTTCGTTCGCGGGCCAAAAATCGAAAAAAAAAGTTCGGCGGGCCAAGGTAAATTTTTCTAAAATTTTAAAAACATCTACAAGTATTACAATTTAAATATGTTAATGAGAAGAATGAAATTGCGCTTTGATTTTTAAAAGTTTCTTATATTGAGGTTCGAGTGAGATGTACTGATTCTAAGGAACGAGGCTAACTGCTCATCTGTCACTCTACTTCTTAAATAATTCTAAGGTTCATTGTTGAAAACACTTGTTCACATATATAAGATGAAGCAAACATAGCACTGATTTTCTGGGCGTGAGGTATTAAATTCGGGAAACTCACTTTCGATAATGATGTTATATTCTTTGAAGACTGCTACAGCTTCATTGCAGATGAGACACACTGGTTTATCTTTTACAACTGTAAAAAATATTTCTAGGTCCATTCATCATTAAAAGCATGGCATTCTGAATCAACTTTACGTTTTTTAGTAGACATTTTGGGGTTGAAATATTTTACGAATAACCCAAACAAGCACTAGCTAAGCTATACTTTTAACAATTTCAAAACCACTATTCACAATGATGCTATATGTTCGCAATCTTTCCATACGCAATCAATAATACTAGAATTCGCGACAAAAGAAAAGACCGCTGGCTGGAGCTTAAAATGCGCAGTCTGCCAAATGTGAGGTCTGATTCACTTATATTGAATTCGCATACTTCTCCCCGAAAAACAGATAACGATTCTTAAGCCAATCTACAGCATAACTACCAAAGTACTTCCGCGTTTAACACTTTACCGATTGAAAGGTGTTTGTGCTTGCTATTTCCATCGATTTATGTTTTGTAAAACAAAAATAGAGACAGTAAAAAGATCATCAATAATTTGAACAAAAGGAAGAAAAAAAGTAATATTTAAACAAAGTAGAAAAGGAGATGGAGATATAATATTTAAATATATATTTCTTTTAATTTGCCTCGGACCGGCAAATTAAGATTCTATCCGCGGGCCGGATACAGTCTTCCAAGGGGCCGGATTTGGCCCGCGGGCCGTAGTTTGCCCATCCCTGGTATACACCATTTGTGGAATGCTTGAAATTTATAGTGGTACTCGAAGGGAGCTAAGTGGTATGGCAACATTTCCTGCTGGCCCACCAGCGGCCGAGCGGTAAAAACCACTGAACACTGGTAGTTCGGTCCAAGGTTCGAGTCCCGCCGAACGGGCTGGCTGCATGGGCGTTTTCGTGGTTTTCCCCATGTGTAACGTGGATACGAGCCAGTTTCCCTTAAAAGACCTCCACGGGGCATCCCTCCCTTTCCGTGTAGTGCCTTAGGGCGGAGCACGTAATATAAGAACAGTAAGAAGAACATTTCCTGCTTTGGCGGAATAGCTTTCGACGGCAGCGGCGTATTCGCTACATTTAGCAAAAAGTGCTCCAACTTGCTAATTCAATGTACCGTACAGCCACTATGGAATTGGGGATACTGTCCAGATATCTAACAGTGACACTACGTATTGTGATTTACGGAACTTCAATGTGGAGTAAAAATTTGTCTCAGTAAACAAGTCTCAGAAACTCAGTTCTCTGTAGTGCCCTCATCTATTCATCATGTGCAGAGATTATCGCACAAAATCAACGACAGCACTTGCAAATTCTTGAATACCATTGCAAATTCTTAAAAGATTACCGCCTTTATATTTGATAGAAGAAAGGGAGGCTACCATCATTGCAAATGTGTCCGGACTTAATGGAACATGATGCGATGTGTGAGGCCAGAAGCATTTCCACCCTGCGCACAAAGACTGAAGCAAAATATGCGAAATCCGTTGCGCATTGAGTTACGGATGCAGACGGATCCAAGACGGAAAATGGTACTGGTGGGGTAGCATTTGCTAACTGCAAAATATCATCATTTAGTATAAATAGAAACGCGAGTTTCGTTTTCAAGAGAAATTAACAGTCCTGCATGCTGCAATCTTCTATGCAATCGAACATGCACTAAATACCACGATTTTTAGTGACTCGGTGTCTAGCCTCTCGGCCACATCTAGCACATATAGCAAAAGCTTATTTGTACATGCCATTGGCCAACTTATGTTGAGAATTTCTTCTCCTAACCGTCTTGTTCTGTACTGGGTTACAACTGATAAGGGTATCACCGGAAATAATCTGGCGAAGTAGGCAGGGAACAACCATCAAGGTAAAGTGATTTAAACTCTCCTCCCGACATTATATTTAAAACGGACCACTTAGGAACACATGCTCGAAAAATAGCAGAAGAGATTGTTCACAGGTCACTCAGAGTTCCTTTTCCTTTCAAAGGTGTCAGCAGAGTTACTCAGTAGCTTTTCTTCATTGCTGCAATACTTCTTGTGGACACAGTCCATTCTCAACATATTTTCACTGCTTCCGGTGCAGTGATGCAGATCTTTGTGTATGCGATAGAGGAGGAACAACAAACCACTGCATATTTGACTATCCACAGGCATCAGGATAAAACCTTAAAAACGAAATTCCACAAAATAAGCAGCGTCGGCCGCTAATATTAGCAATAACAGATATATACAAACTAAAAAAGTAGATACATCTTACTTTTCACGATCGTGTAATGCGAAGTTTTTAGGAATTTATTAAGAAAAAATTATAACTTTGAGATTTCGCAATAAAATAAAGTGCATACATAATAGTACAGACAAAAGCGCAAAGTTGTTCAAAATTAGTAAAAGTAAACATTTTTGTTGTGAGATTATTTTAAGTAATTAAAATGTTCAAATTTTCAGTCTCTAAAAAATTTTTAGATTGTTGCACTTTCTCTGTAATAATCTTCTATTGGTTTGTTAGATTCGGTATTATTACTGCGAGCCCCAATGTTTGTTTACTCTGAAATATACATTGAGTTGGACAACAGGCTTGTGGAAAGAAATAAATATCAGTATTTTCATTCAACTGCAGTGTTAATCGGCTGTGTTTAAGTAACTCCTCCCTAGTGACGCATAGACGTCTGACGTGCAAGCAATTGTCGACACACTGAGGGCTTCTGAAATGTCTTTTAAAATATAACTTTATTTCAATGTAATAAAATATGGTATCGGTTGCGTAGCTTATTTGTTGTGAATTTTTAAAATGTTTCATGGATTTGTAACTAATCGCATATAAATGATTTTAAAATAAATGAATAAGATTACATTCAAAAGGGTAGATATACTTCACATGTGCTATTAATTGTTTTGCTAAGTATTCATGTCTTGAATATCCGGTGCCTATAAAATGGTCGATATTAGAAATTGGCAAAGCTTCTGAGAGTCAATATGTCGGGTTGTAATTAAATTCTTAATTAATCCAGAACCTCACCCTTAAACGAAACTGTTAGTAAAAAAATTTTGGATCGTGGTTTGAAATGAATTCAACATTAATTAAATTACTCTTTGAACTGAAGTATTTTGTTTGAATATGACTAAGAACATTAGAGTTATCTACGTATGGCCATTTAAGTAGATGGTGCTAGCAGAAGATAATATGGTTCCTCACACCTTTTGATCGTCTTTGGGATGTCTAATTTGATTTTTTACTATGTGATTTATATTTGTTTTAATATCTTAAATTGATGGTAATAAATAATTGCCAATTTTTTTCGTTTAATTTCAGTCTAGTTTGGACGAAGCTACCGCACCTTGGGGCGTGAAAGTTGAAAGAGTTGAAATGTAAGCTATCATTTATAACTTTATTTAAAGAACATAAAAAAATGTATCATTGTTTTGAAAAGTTGTCATAAATGCAATTAATGCCCCACTAACATAAATAGAAGCATATTTATTTTGTAATAAAATCCTAAAATTTGAAGAGTGATTTTTATATGACGTTGCAAATCGCTTCGCTGTCTTAAGATTAATTGCTATTTTAATCGATATTCTGAGACTTCCCTTTTCTTAAGTTCCCTGTTTAATTATTTAGTATGTGGAAAGAATTATGATTTAAATATGTTTAAATGTAATACCAGTCTCTTGTCATGTCCAACAGATTTTAGTTATCTAATACCGTACATAGGTAATGTGAACGCATTGAGAAAGGAAAGTCAAGCTTTAGAAACTAAAAATTCGTCATCTACCATTACAGAGTGTTTAACAAAAGTCGCCAAGCAATAGCATTTGCAATAGCGTTTTCAATCTGCAATCTGTAAATACACTGGTGTGAAAAAATTAAGGACTAGACGGATTTTTCAATATAACTTTGTACAAAAGCTTTCCAAATCAACACATTTAATACCGTAAGATCCCCAAAACCTAAGGACATGAGTAATGTAAGCAACACTTACTAAAAGAGAAATCAGAGGGATAAAAAGAAGCTTTATTGAAAAAGTAGCATGGAGCGCAATGCGACTGAAGGCCGAAACATCCCTGTGGTGGGTGTCCAGCAAGAAACATTCAGTCTTTAATAGGGGATATGATCTCCCCTGACTGTTAGGCAAGTTTCACATCATTTGTGCATGCTGGATATGTGGTTGTTAATGAGCTGTTGAGACACTGCTGCTCGTTCCTCTTGTAGCACCAATCGCAGTTTCGGAATCGTTACTGGCGATAAGACGTGCTGCCACGGGTCTCCCTAGTAAGTTCCGTACATGCTTGACGGGATTTAGATCCAGAGACCTTGCCGACCAATCCATGTGTTCAATATCTTCACTCTCCAACAGCTCTTCGACAGTAACTGTGCGATGAGGTGGAGCGTTGTCGTCCATGAAGAGGAACTGAGGACCCATAGCCCTTGTGAAAAGACGCATGTAAGGAAGAAGAACCTCGTTACAATAGCAGTCCCAGGTGACGAACCTCCTTGGGAGATATGAAGGTCGGTCCGGCTACCAAGCATTATGTCTGCTCGAACGAGAACTCCGCGACCTCCAAAACAGTCCCTTTTGATGATGTTGAAGGGGTTATTGCGTGTTCCCCGCTCTGTCCAGATGTGTATGTGTCTAGAATCGCAACTCAGACTAAATCTGCTCTCATCTGTAAAGAGTACTCGTCCCCATTCATTGTCTCTCCAATTCCGGTGTTCCCGGCACCACAGAGAACGCCTTCTCCGATGGGCAGGCGTTAGAGGTACACACCGTACAGGGCGTCGTGCAAACAGACCACCACCGTGCAGTCTTCTGGCCACGGTAAAACGCGATATCGGTCGTCCAGTCGCCTGTGTCGTGTGTCTAGCGATTTCTCCCGCTGTCTGCCGCCTGTTTCTTCTGGCCTGTAAGGCAATATACCGGTCATCTGCTGGTGTGGTTCCTCGTGGACGACCACTACTAAACCCCCGGATAGCTGTTCCTGTAGTTTGAAATTGTCTCCAAAGTCGTGAAACGATGCTGTGAGCAATTCCGAACTCCGCAGCCACACTTGTCACACTGCGGCCTTCCTCCAACTTCCCAATGATTCGACCTCGGGTAAAAGCATCCAGATGTCGTCTAACAGATTGATTATTCGCCATTTCTCGCTGAGGCAGCAACTCGGTGTGATTTTAACTGCTATACGGCATGCAATCTCTTTGCCAGAAATACTGATCTTACACCGACAACATGCTTTATACTACTCCGACACTCCCCCATTACCTCTACCTGCATATCTGCGCATGTGCTACCGTACATCACCTTACTTAATCTCCTGATTGGTATTTCTGTACGCTCTGCCTCTTCGTTCAGCTGATATGCTAATTTTTCGACTTCGTCCTTAATTTTTGCACACCAGTGTAATAGCATTTGCCATCTGTAACCGAAGATAAGCAAAATGTATCACATGGACATATAATATAAAAATGCATAATTTACCCATTACGAGATGTTGAACTTTATTGTAAAACGGAAATCTATGGCTGAAGATAAGCAACAAATGTCCTTTGAATATACACACTGTCAAAAAATATATGGTGTTCAATATAAGTGAAAAACGGATGCGAACAATAGTCTGACGTCGCCAAATCCTTAATGCATTCTGTGGCTGAAGATAAGCAAACAAATGTCCTTGAGTATACACTCTGTCACAAAAAAAAATATATACAGACAATGAGAGCCATAAAAAAATTTCTTAATTGAAGAATACAGTAAATCAAAGAAAACTACTTTACCAAGTCTAACCACACCCATATACGGGCGACGTCTCTTCCTGTTGATGTGTTATTGAAACAGTTGAAAACTTCCATTTCGGGGTCACTGTGCTGAAAACACCGGCGTTTACGTTAATGTTTAAATTAATGAATTTGATAAATTTGTATGCTGCTAATGTACAAAACAAATTATATAAAACATTTAGTTTTTCTTTATATTAATATTTGTAGTTTGTAAATTAAATAAAAGTACGTTGGAAAGAATTACAGAATGCAGCAAAGTATGTATTTTCTCTAAAACGCTGCACCCACTACCTGTTGCGTGTTAACTAATGATCTTATTTTTTTCTCTGAAGATTCTGTTCTAAATGTTTTAGTAATTATTTATTTTCGTGCTTGTCGTTTCTTATACTTTTTTATAAATAGGTATACAGCTGTGCCCATTCCTGAATAAACTGTCATTCTTGAATGTACTGTGAATTATTCCTAAATACACTGTAATTCATTGCTCAGTACTCATTCCTGAATATGCTGATACTCATTTCTGAATATAATGTAATTCTTGAATATACTGTCAATACGCATTCCTTAATTGTATTCTTAAAAGCACGTAATTACTTTATTTCGTTTTTCATATGTAGTAAGGACGTGCGACTGCCACAACAGATGCAGAGGGCAATGGCTGCTGAAGCAGAAGCAGCTAGGGAAGCCCGAGCTAAGGTACGTTAAATTCTGACTTCCAAAAATTGCTTCATCATGTAGAGCAAGATATATCTATTTACAATAATTTCAAATTAAATATTTTTTTTCTGAACGATTTTAAATTTTGAATTTAATAGTAAAGTTATATTAATGGAGTAATTCTATTAATATATCAGGAAGCTAGTATGCGCACTTTTTTTTACAGTGATTAATGATAAATATTGTTGTTTAATATGCAATGCTTCATAGACGTTTTTGAAAGGGGTAATCTGAAGAGGCATTTTTAAACTTTAAATTACAACTATCTAACAGATTATCAACAAAACAGTGTTTTCAGAAAAAATAGAATTAGGATTTTTAAGGCTGAATCAAGAGCTTAAAAATGTTACTAAAAACTCCATATTGAAATATATAATAGATATAATAGAATATGCAATTACTATTATATCATTCAAAGCAAGTCATATGTTAGCAAAAACATTCGAACCATTTTCTAATGGAAATTGATGAAAGAAACTTTCTTGGAAATGTCAGATTCACTTTCTGATGTTTTTAAGAGTAAGACGGAAATTATTGATACGTAAAATTGTCTCAAATTACTGCGAGGAGGCGGAGAGAGTGAGTGAGTGAAAATTATATGAAAACAGTTACGTTACGATAAGAGATGTTCTTGTTTTTTCCTTCAGTTGGATGAATCGACTATGTCGTACGGTACAATTTTTTAATTTTTTTTTGTATGGCTTTTAAGGATCTAAAGAAGAATTGTTGGGTATGATTCTTTGAAAGAAAAGAATAGAGGTGTAAATATATTCAGCTTTTAAAATCTTCCTCAATCATTTAAAACTACTAAATTCTAAGTTAGTTTCAATAAGTTAGTTTCAGTAGGTGGAGCAGGAGCGATGATACGCTACATAAATGGATTTATCACTGTACCAAAATCATGACGAATTTCCATGTCGCAACACACTACTACTTTGTATTGCAGTATATTGTAGCGTTATACGGGTTCGTGGATTTGAGAGTATCCGATGAAGACACGATGCAGAACAATAAAAAGCACAATTTATTTACAAGAATCACTATTTACAGCACAGTTCCAAAATTCCCTTTAAAAGCGTCGAAAATCTACAATAAATACGCTGAAACAATCAGCAACACAGCTTCAGGCTGTAACTATAAAGGTAGCTTCACGGCAACACTAAACTTATAATAAACACCGTGGAACAATCACTAATACACTGTCAAGCTATACTGTAAAGGTAGCTTCACGGCAAAGCACTATCTCGATCGCTTTCCGTTCACAAAACTCTCGCGTAGCTTAGCACTCACAGTAAGCAGCTATTCTCACAATGCCGGCTCTCAGAAACGCAAGGGTTTATATAGCTTTTCCTTAGGTTCCACAGGTTTCGAGAAATATCTCGACAGGAAGTTATTCTAGAAGCTTCCTGATTGGACCATGGGATATCGCCAATTTGGTCGCCAAATGGGCGATAAAGTCGCCAATCTGGCAACCTTACCACACACTATTTTATGGCAACCCTAATGCTATGCCGGAAAGCTTACATACAGGCGCAACCGCCGAATTTTTTGCAACAATATTATTTTGAGCTACCTTTGCATAGTTCACCAAGAAGTATTAACTAGCAAAAGATAAAATGCAAAAGAAATAATGGAAGTATTATTCAAAATTATAAATTAGAGGAAATCATTCGATGAAGTTTCCTCAAAAGGCCTCTCTTTCAGTTGCAACTCGAATTATTATCAAAACAGAATTATTATTAGATACTAATGTACGGTGGTTAAGTAAATTACTATTACGATTTCATGATAAAAGTTTTCAGATAGTTTTTAAACCCAGAAAAACTATTTTTTCGAACAGCATGCTCAAGAATATGCAAATTTAAGTGATGAACGTTTAGCTCTGCGATTTAGCGTTTCTTACAGATTTGACACCGAGAGTAAAAGCTTTAAATAATAATTCAAAACAGAAAGGCAACAACTGAAATGATCCCTAGCATTAATGTATTCAAAACAAAATTTATTTTATTAATAGAATATTTTCAACAGTCACTTTTCAGATAGGTTCAATCACCAACAAACATTAGATTTGATGTTATAACACTAGAAGTTACGCTGCATAAATTAAAAAGGCGACTGAAAACTTTGAGGTCAGATTTTATGATTTTGAAAATGTTTCTGTACAGTATCTATCTTTTGTTTCTAAACAAAATTTATGACACATTAGATAATTAAATTATGACTACAAAAGGAATTTAACTTTACAAGCCGGAGAACGTGACAAAGATTTTTGGAAATACGTCAATCGAGAAAAATCATCCAAATATCACCAAATGTAGCAAATATATCTACTCTTGTTTTGGATATAGTGAATTATCTTTTCATATTTAAAATTCGCGAAGCCTTTTGCATCGTTTCCCATTTGATTCGCATACTCATATTCATCATCTTCGTCTGGATATTCATCAGATTATGAATGTTTGGTTGGAGTCATAGAGACGTAGGGAAGATAATAAAAAGAACTTAATCTGTATTTTTTATGGCTACCTTTTTATTCATAAGTATTATAATTCTGATTTCTGCATTTTCATTTATTAATACACAATACACAAGACACAAGTTTAAAAATGTGTTAAATGTCAAGATTTTAGTAACCACATTTCCAAGAAAAATGTCAGTCATATATTTCTAGAAATCGGCCTTCCATGATCGACAGCATAAAAAGATGAATATTTCGTAATGAAAACTTTTCATTATCAGTAAATCTTTTTTATAAATAAATGATACTGATTTGTATTTTCTAACGTAAAACTCATTCTATGACTGAATTCATCGACCGGCATTTTGATGATCTTTGATTTAGGAATGCTTTTAATAATAATTAAAACTTATGAAACGAAACAAATAGACAAATAAAACATTTGTTCCATTTTATTAAAATCATCATAAATTTCTACAACTGTCCCAACAAGGTGTTCATTTTAAGGGAAGATTTATAAAAGTCACAATTTTGAAAGGATCTTAACATTCGCAAGGAAATATTAACTGTTTATTACGGTATCCAAGTGGATAAAAAATTTAAAGATCGCTTAAAACAACTATCAACGAGAGGGCGTGATGATGATCCTTCTGTTTCTTGGTCGTACAGTGCGCTTAATACACATGCAATGGCCCCAACGCATATGCAGTCTGTAGTATGACTTGAAGCCATTGCTAGGTACATGAAACTTGTGGGGTTTCAGTTATTTAATTCAATGTTCAAAACCCCACAAAACACTAGTAAGCGAATAATCGCTTAAGTGTGTGAACAAACACGTAAGACTTAAGAAGGGTTAACTACCCTTTATTTCTTAGGATAATTACAATCAACTCCTAACTCGTAGTATACACAAAGCCTCCTCTTGGGCTTGAACTTAAATAATTATGAAATTAATCTAACTAAGCTTAACTAAAACTAACTGAAAGATATAGCCGAAGCTATCAGGATTCTAAGTAGTTGTCCTCTAAATATTAATTAAATCGGCAAAGCCAAGCAAGGGCCTAAAGTATGGCCGAGCGTAGCAAAGCTAAGAGAGACGTAGCCAAAAGGCAAACGCGCGCTAGTCAGGAAATTAGACTCTCTCTCTCGAAGTCGGTGAAACATCGACTTAAATAGTACTCTTACTCATTTGCATTCACTGCGCTTCTGAAATTTCATTCTGGTAGGAAATTGTAAGCTAAAACTAGAAAGATAGGATAGGTGCATAACTTAAAATGACTGCTAATAAAATTAGGATAAACCTTACAAACTTATTTAAAAAGTGTATGTTACATATATACAAGGACATTTTATAAATGAAATACAATACTATTTTGCTGAATGCTACGGAGTTATGTCGTAATTATGTCTTTAAAATATCACAAAATCGTTATTGTTGAGTCCTTCGCAAACTATTATTATTTTCTGCCGATGTACGAATCGCATGAAAGATAAATTTAAGGATAATGTAATTTAAGTAATAATTACTGTCTGCCTATGTAGGAAATATGTGGTGTTAAAATTAGCTTTTAATAATTAACAGATCGCATGAAAGATAAATTTAAGGATAATGTAATGTAACGTAGAATTCCGCAGAAAATAGGACTAACCTATGCACAGTTTTACGCCAAAACTATCCTCCGAATAATTTCTGCTGGACAAATTCTAATCTGTAAGAGGAATCTAATTTCACAAAATTAGTTTTCTCTTATTTACCTGTCTTTTATTTTGATGGTTCTTCGTTCTTTGTGTATTAGTCATAACCGAGTAATATATGTTAAAATGAAATAATACACACACACATCATATCTTTCAGGATTAAAAAGTTAAATGAGAAATTAAATATCAAAATATTAATTACCTAAATTAATAATGGCATAAAATTAACCTTTTAAACATAAACTTCCTTTTAATAGGTAATTGCAGCAGAGGGCGAGCAGAAAGCTTCGAGAGCCCTCAAAGAAGCATCTGATATCATATCAGATTCCCCTGGAGCTTTGCAACTGAGATACTTGCAGACCTTAACATCCATTGCAGCTGAGAAGAACTCTACGGTTGTGTTTCCCTTACCCATGGAATTGTTAAGAGGATTAGGAATGAAATAGTGCGCACCATACATGAAAAGAATCGCTTTAATTCTATCGTAATTTTCTGTAGCAATTTAAAAACTGTGTTTAATACTTTTATATTTGAGATTGTAAAATTGGTTTATACGATAACTTTTGGCATCTTTAAGATAATAACATTTGCTCCTAAATTTGCTTTTTGTACTACAGAAAAACTTAAGTTGTTGCTGTCTTTGAATGAGTATGTGATACACATGCCTGATTTTTTATACATCGCCAGCATCAAGTTAGAAACACGAATATGCACACGAACTGTTTCGAGAAAACTCAGTTTAAAAATCTGACTTCAGGGAAAATCTAGTCATGACGTCTAAACAGCAATTTGTTTTACGCATATATATGTCAAAATAGTCCGAAGCATAGAGAAACGGTTCATGATTTAGGAATTATATTTGGGTGAAAACGAAATGCACAAATTCATGATTTGTAGCATGGACCGACTAACATTTGTATGTATTAATCATTTCTGTAAAAGTGCTTTTTGTATCGTCATACTTTTAAACACGTAAATAAACTATATGTTTGAATTATTTTATGTTTGATTATTAGATTGAATACCGATGATTTTACTTTTAACCTTGTAAGCAACAGAAGGAAAAAACAGTACATTGCGTTTGTGATTTCCTATTTGTTCTTAAACAGTTTCGAATCAGTAGGTTGGATTACTTTATTCAGTATTGAACATATACATAAAATTAAAGATGGGACATCACCGAATCTTCAAATTTCAGTAATCTTGAGAAATTTCAAACTTCGCTTTGTTTTCCACCATTTGAATCCTCGCATAAAAAAGTTTAATCTTTTAACTCGAAACTTTGGAAACGATTACTTTTATTACTGTCCTTTTGCAGCGTTTTCAGTTAAAAAGAACTTGAAATTGTAATTTCATTGGACCTTGATCGCCTGCATCACTTAATGCCAGCCTTTTAGAGAGAAATGCGCGTTATATGTTTAGTGTTTATCTATGTGAACTTCTGAATAATATCCTCTCTTCTACACTCGCTGTGATCGAAAAAATCCTGAGAAAATGTAAAAGAAGCGAAATTTGCTGAAATATTTTTCTTAAATTATATTGATAAAAGGAGCTTCCGAGATTATTATTATTTTTTAAGTTAATATTTATTAAATTTCACTTTTATTTTTAATGAATATGAATGTACTTTTTAAACATTTTTGTTATTAATTTATTTTTAAAAACACATTTTAAAATTTTGCTTTGATGAAGAACTTTTAATATTTTGCCTCGCCTCTAAAGATGCATAAAAAGTCAAGACAAATTCATGAAAAGTTATTTTGATGCAAATCGTATGAAGGTGCCATGAATTCATATTTTCTTCGTCGACAAAATAATTTTATTTCAAAATTCAAGAAGTGATGCACAGGACTGCCATTCTTAGCCTTCGAGTTACATTTAATAAAAGAAGTTGGCGCAAATACCACACAAATGTTTCATTATTCAGCGTTTTACGTTACAAAGTGTTTAGTGTGTCCTCCACCACAAAAATCAGATTTTGAAAATGTGTAATCTAATTATTTACAGGTACACTGAGTATATCTGTGCTTATGATAGCGACAGTGCGATGGATGACACCTTTTTTGTTGTTCGAGGGAAGTTAGGCCGTTGATGTATATTCGGGATTTCAAATAGCATTTTCAGGTAGTGGCTGTCTTCTTACATATCACTTTTTCCAGCAACTTGTTGCACATGACTGTTCAAAATGAATAAGCCAATGCTGATGAATACTGTGGAAGCGCAGCGACTCCTTTTTTCATGCGCAGGAATTATCGTTTGTTTATATAAGACAGGTAGCAGTATTAAAAACGTTTATCTTTCCAAAGAATGTTCAGAATCCATTATGATTATCAGCAACTTTTTTTCCAGTATGGGGAAATCCTTCTTCTTTCTAATATCATTTCGTTGAAGCTGGCACAGCAACTAGCTTGTAGAGAGATAGTGCAAGGTCAGAAATGCTGATGAATTTGGTAGACTTGTGGTTCTTGATGAAATTTGTGATTTATTGTGCTTCATTATAGCTAATATCGCTGGCTTATTTTACTGCTTGAGTTTATCTATGTTGTCACACAAATTGCATAAGATTCGATCCACGGTGGTCTGTCACTGCGATCTTGATCAGTCAAACCCCCCAGTTCTCTCCAAATGTCGCATATTAGTTGTTTATTCTGTTGCAATCACTGAACCTTGGCATGTTTTCATTTGCTCTTGTCGGAAAGCTAAAACAGCTGATTTCACATTTAGATAGAACAATTTTACCTGTAATGTCTTATCAACAAAATTCAGCTTATGTTAACTCATGATTAAAACCTATGAACTTTAGCAAGTATAAAAAATTAAATTCTTCCAAACGAATAACTTCTGCAAAGACAATTTAATTTTCATGCCTGTACTTCCTATCGTGTAACACCATTCGTTGGTAGGAATTTAAACGTTTTGAAATTTAGAATTTTGGTGGAAACTGCATCCTTCTATTTATAACTCTTTCATTTTTTATGAATTGTTAAAAAGTCAAACAAGTTATGGCGCATCCTATATACACACCTTGTCTGCAAAAGTCCTTTCCCAGTCGCAAACTTAGGTCGTAGATACGTTCGACCAGCCCCTAATATGTATATTCAAGAAATTTTTGAACTCAGTATTATAAAAAAGAAAATATTTGACTCCCGTACAACAAAAATTGGCATGGGTATTCGGTATTAAAGTTGGGTATCGTATTTAGGGGCTGTACATAAATTGAAGAGCGAAATATTTGCATGCCAACATATCAATAAATATAATATCAGTTTAAGAAAAGGTTTCTGACGTAGAGATTGAATATTCAGATTTCTAACAGATTATTGTGGAAAAGTATTAGTAATCTTATAAAACTCACTTTCTAGAAAAACTGGTAGGCTTCAGTATTGTCACGCAACCGACTCATAATACTGTTTGCATTAGTTAAAAATTAAAAATATTTGTAGTTAAATGAATTTTTGTACGATTACCAGATTTATGACTTTAAAGTAATAAAATTTGATGGCAGTATTTATAATATATTTTTAGACTCTGAAAATTTATAAATTACTTATGTGAAAATTCTTTCGGCATGCCCAGTGTAATCAATATAAAAGTACTTGTACAACGTGCGTGCCGTTAAACCTCAGAAACGAGTTTCGGTAAGATCAAGGGAGTTATATAGTGTGGTACAAAATACCACATCTTTCGATCCATTAAAGATGCTGGATGTACACAATCGAATGACAAAACGAGGAGTGCCTCATTCACACAATCTCATATGACTACACGATACAATTCATCCGACAGATATCGACAAAATCATCCAAGCTGAATTTCCCGATCCACAAGAAGATACGAAACTGTAACACATAGTTGTGAAAAACATGATTCACGGACCATGCGGAGCTATACGTAGCTCGCTGTCGAGTAGAAAATTCGAAAAATTTGTGTACCCTGGATAACAAAATGAAAAATTTTGTTTATAAAAAAGTAAATAGTTAGAACACGTTTTCAGTAAAACAATTTTACACTCTTGTATTTTAAAGTTTACTCTTTTATTCCAACTACTACACAATCGCATATCAACTTCCACAGCGAAGCCGGGTATGCCCATCTAGTAAAATTATAAACTGAAGACACTAGTAAATCACAAAACAATATTGTTGAATGGCATTTAAGTGTAAAAAATCAACCTCGAATTAATCTAATTTATTTATTAGCCGGCCCTTCAAGGTAAATTGAATATGACGTCGAATATCGGGAATTTTGAAATTAAACATCTCGGTTACTTTTTGTCGTACGAAGTCAAAGTTTTTGTGTTTTATTTTTTTATAATAAATGCATATTTTCTTAAATATAAGTGTAGGGATCGGAGGAACGTATAAAAAGTTAATTATTGTAATTTTAACAAAAGTGATTTCTTTAAATTTAGAAATGCAAAACCATGATTATCTGCGTTATTTAGAACATTTTCATAAATGGAAGTATATTTTTACGATCAGTGTTTGCGAAAATAAAGGCCAACAGTCACTGCTGTAAACACTGGACATATATCACAACCAACTTCAGTAGGTAATCTAATACTTTTTATACGAAAAAGTTTAGTTTTCAAGCGCATAAATTAGAGTAAGCTGTTTCTCTGATTAAGATAACTATCTTCAATATCTAATTCAAAAATACCCAGCATTAATAAATGTTTGACGTATATGCCTATCTTTTTGTTCTCTCTTGATAAAGCATAGATTGGTGCATCCGGAAGTTTGGGATCCCTGAAGCTCTGAACAGTTGCGATTAAAGTATTTCTTTTCTACTTCACATCGTTGGTGACAGTTTATTTTCAGCACTGAAGTCCAGAATAGCTTGTCTTCAAATCTTTATAAACAACGGATTCAAGATTTTGCACTCCTCAATATTTTTCGCTTTTTAAAAAAATTTTTGCTCTTTTCATTAATTTCTGAGTCTTTGGAAATTTCAGAAATTACTTTACGCTCTGAGCGATAAGACGGTTCTCAATCACAAACAACTGTATTTAAACAGCGTCAAAATGCTGTTTAAATACTTTGTGTAATTATTTATTATTAGTCATTATTTTCACACCTTCCATTCATTACACTAATACTTAAATCATTAAAAAATAAAGCAGCAAAATAAATTAACATGATATTTCTAAGTTCTCTGAGTAATTACTGTTATTACAACTCAGCATTGCCAAATGTTAAGTGTTTTAATATAAATGATTATGAACACTTAACATTTTACATCTAATAACACTAAATGTTGTATATTGGTTACTTTTAAGAATCACATGCATAAATAGGAAATCGAAGTTCTTTGTTCAATTCTTGGAATCTGTAAATTACGTAAATTCAGGAATATTTAGTATTAATTTTCGAAAATATAATTTTGGTTCTCAATATTAAGGTATATGTACCATATCCATAAAAATCTTTACCTACTTTTTATTACCAGTGGTAGAAGATATATACAACAACAATGTTTTGAATGATTCAAATATTTGTGTTTTAGCATTTAGAAAAAGCATTTAAAAAATACATTTTGTAAGAATTACGAAATCTGATTTTTACCCGTTCCTATACTTATATTTAAGAAAATTTTGTACGTATTATAAAAAGCAAAAGGCAGTAAGTGTGACTCCCGTTCAACGAAAATTGACCGAGATATTCAGCTTTAGAACTAAGGAATCATAATTGGGAGTCATAGCATAATACACAAATTGAAAAATGAAGTTTTGGTATTTGTACATAACTAAAAATAGAATATCAGTTTTGTAAAAGTTTGATTCTTTAGTATTGTCACATACTCAACTCCTAACATTGTTTTCATATTTTATTTTAAATATTTCTAGTTCAATGAATTTTTCCTATGATTGTCAGCTTCTAATCCTAAAGTAAAAAACAACTGCATGAAAATATTAATAATGTATTTTTAATATTTGAAAACTTAAAATTACCATTGTGAAAATCCTTTTGGCATACGACGCGTAGCAAAATTATAAATTATAGAATGCTACACATTACATAATTGTAAAAGAATACCATTGATTGGCACTTAAGAGAAAAATTTAACCTCAAATTATTCTAATCTATTTATTAACCAGCTCCTGAAAGCAAGTTGTAAACGACATCAAACAGCGCAAGTTTTGGAATTAAATATAAGTCAGTTTTGTTATTCAGGAATCAAACTTTCTGAGTTTAGTTTTTATAATGAGCATAAATTTCATCTAAATTAAATATAGGGACTGGAAAACCGTATAAAAAGTCGGATTTTGTTTTTACAAAAATGATTTCTTTAAATATAAAAATTCTAAAACATGCATATTTGTTTCATTTAAAGCAATTCTGTAACTGTTATCTACGACCAACAGTTACAGAAATAAAGGCCGGATGAGGACTTTTGTGGACATAATGTGTATTGATAAAATGTATGTTTATGTTAAATTGTATTTAATAGGATTAAGATAGATAATAGAGAATTTGATATTAGTTTTTTGTTTGTTTGTTTGCTTGGTTCTGTGAACGTTTTTGCGAACGCAATTATCATTCAATTATATTAATTTCTGAAGTTTAATGAAGTAATATATGCTGTATTATACCACTTCCTCTAAACTTGATGTAAATGTAAAATTACTAAATTATGAAAACTGAGAACGCAATTATTATTCAAACCATAAAACTGAAAGGATTGTTTACTCTTCACATAATATAAGTTAAAATACGAAAAGATGTGTCTCAATAAAACATCACATTTATTTACATCGTGAGTCTCTTAAAATCAAGATTCTCATCGAAAATAAGACCAACGTAAACACATAAATGCATGGCAGTGATATTCTTGTCTCAGAAAACAAATAAGAACTTTACAGCATTATGAACACAGCAAAATTAATAAATCAACATAAATAAAATAATAAAGTATGAAGGACAAGCAAAATTCAGCATTTACTAAGATATCATGCATTAGGGTAGAACTACACCCTAAAACCAAGATTAATTCTTAATATAATTTTGAACAAATGAATAGTTCATTTTCTAGCTTAAATATTAAATTTACTTGATTATAAAATCATAAAAGCCCTAATTCAACAGGAATACAGAAACCTGTAGCTTCTTTAAATTAGATATTGAAAATTTCTTGAAGTTCTATACCATTTCAGGAATTATCCATAGAAACAATGTTAAATGTCTGCGTAGCATTCCATCTTATCTATGCTGAAGTGCACTAAATACAATAAAAACTGAAATAGGTTTTATGTAATTTGAGATCCTGTGTAAGCAGATTGGTTCCGAAATGGAAAATCCTTGCTGCGTGTGTTGCAATTAATATGCTTGTCTTGCATATCTAACGTAGCCTGGCTTCATTGGCTTTCATTAACTGAAGCACAATGGTCCTACTTCGAAACCAAAGGCTTGATCTGTAGACCCATAGTCCTTTGGTAAAAAGTCAACCAGTGGCAGCCGATTCATTTTTGTCGTCCGAATTTCAAATATTGATTTGCTTGCTTCTTTTTTCATCTGAAAATATAAAAAAACGAACTGAGTGCACAGCATAAAAATGTATTTGAAAGTATAATTTATGTTACTCAAAATACACACGCATTAGTTTTATTATTATTACTATTATCGCATTTTTTTATGCTGCAATATACATTTTATCCAGAAACAATTAGTAAAACATTGTACTAAGCTTCCTTTTCTTTCAGTTCTAGAAGGGAAATCGATATTCAATTGAATATTCTCATACAGAATAGCGAATGATCACACACTATTGAATAATCTCACACAAAATTGAATGAAATGAAATATTATCTCAGAGAATATCCAGGGCATACGCTTGTAATTTATGCCGTTGCGGAAGGAATATTTCAGGGTGTCTTTATGCGTTATCCATGTGTCTATGTCTGCATGTTTATCTTAGGTGAACTCAGTAACAATGCTGACTCTGTAATAGACGTGTTGTGTTGTTAGAACGCAATATATAGAAGAAACTTTTACGCTGAAAATGTATCCGTTTCTAAGACAGCAAACTAAGGAGCAGAGAAGTCTCTTTCGTGACATGCATCCTACTAGACGTAGATACCTCAGAAAGGCTGTTTTACCCTCAGTTCCAACTGTACTAGAAAGTTTTTTACGAGATTATTCCCAAAACATTGCCTACCAGATCATGAAAAGTAGGCATCTACAAGCTCTCAAATGGGATGTTCTGGGATATCGAAAAATATGCTTTAAGAAACATGCATGAGGTCGATTATTATCTGTATGCTTTCTGGTACCAACAACAATGCCCTCATTAAAAATCACTGAAACTACTGAAGTAATGAAAAAAAGCGGACATTTTCCTTTATGTGGTTGTTGTGATTTTTTCCTAACTATGCGACCCTTTCTCTCATATTCAATAATTTAAGTTTTATATCGTAGAAAATTTGCAGTAAGTTTTTTAAACGATGAAACCGAAAAATTATTTTTCTAAGCTGAAGGAATCTGAAAATTCTCGAAGAAATATTAATGAAAGGAGAAAACATTATAAATGTTAAATATTCCATGATTCCATGTTAAATATTTGTCATGGTGGGCAAAAACAAAGAGATTGATTTCTGTAATAATTCTGATGTAATAATTATAAATTTTTAGGAGTTCGTCACTTATTTGTAACTATTCCAGTTCATTTTAATATTTCCATGTGGACCAGCTGCTCTTTCGGTGGAGTAAAACTTATTTTAATCCTATGGAACTTCGATCAGATAAAACTAATAACCTCGAAAAAATTTGGAATATTCGAAAATTCGAATTAACAAGATGACTATCGCCAAATTGCGCTTAAAAATATTTAAATCTTACACGAAAACGCATCTAAATGCATTTAACAAAGGACAGGAAAAATTATAATGATGAAAATTATTTATTATTGTTGTTAGTTGATAGATAGGACCAATGAAACCCGTGCAAGTTGGAGGTCTAATTTTGCATATAAAACATGAATTTTATTTTAAAACGGATCAAGGACTAAAAACACTTGCTTAGAATTGAGGTACGTAATAATGAAGGTACTATATAAAATGAAGTTATTTTGATGCCAGTGGCTTCATAGAATTAAAATTCCTTTAATCATTCAGTGTTCTTTTTAAATTTATGAAAATTCTCAAAGCAAACTAAATTTGTTTTTCAGTTTTTGCTCTGTAGCTAGATCGCGTTCCTCATTATGATATATGTCCTCTCAAATTTGTAAACCTTTTCCAAGTGCAGAGGCCGTCTGTCAAACTTACAAAATTGTCATATTTTTCTCTTGAATCTGAAGCCCATTTCTTCACTACCGATTTGCTCACGCATTTGCGTACGCTCATCGCCTGTCAGCTGTTTGTATGAGTCCAAGATCTCACTAACGTCACCACTATGAACTACATATAATCGAATTGCTTGACAAAATTGACAACTTCTTTTATTACTTGAGTGATTTGATGTCAGTTTTCGGCGTTGTTTTCGTCTCGCTTTTGAAAACGAATAGATAGATTTTCTTCCAAACATCATTTAAGGTTTTTTTTTTCGGGGAAGGGGGGATTTTATTTCAAGATTCTTCAACGATTCTTATAACGTCTAAAATAAAGAATTGATTTACAGAATCCAAATGTCTTTAACAGATATCTGATTGTTTTTAATCCTATAGATTTACTCAGATTTGCCAACAAACATCTGGTATAACAAGCTTTAAATGTTCTGATCAGTTCTTTCTCCATCGTACAAGCAAGCTGGTTGTGTTTTGAGCCAAAAATAAATAAATAAATAAAATAAATTTCACACGGAATTGGATGCATTAACAATAAGAAACATCGCGTTAAACGAAATTTGTTTACGCTTACAAAAGCATTCGATTTCTGGTATTAGCAAACACGTTCTCAAAACCGGAAGCTGTTACCACAACCGAGTTCGAGTAAGTAAAGGGTACATAAGAAATTTTGAAACACAAGTAAAATCGAAAATTTCAGTTTTTTAACATGTCTTATTTATATCAGAAAAATGCTACAAAAAATGATAGTAGAACTAATTCATTCGGTTCTGATGAAGAATTAGACAGGGTATGTCAACTTGAAAGCAATAAGGAAAAGAAATAATTTCTTTTTTACTTTCACTGGATCATAGCTTTCTTTCAGTTGCAGAAATATATGAAAGCATTAATGTGAATAACTTCCAAAAACGGCAATTTGAGTTCTTAAATACGTTAAATAGTTCGATACATGGAATAAAATTCTAAATGTGAAATACAGCTTAGCTTTACGTATTTTTTCTCTTACATATTTATTCCCCCTCTTCAAAGAGAAAAAGCTTATACCCAAATTAAAAATGAGGAATTAAGGGGCTATAGCTAATTTAAATTGTAATATTGATTTACATACTTTTTATCTTATATACACACATGCACGCGCGCGCACACACACACACACACACACACACATATATATATATATATGTGTGTGTGAGTGTGTATATATATATATATATAGCTAATTTAAATTGTAATATTGATTTACATACTTTTTATCTTATATACACATACATGCACGCACACACACATATATATATATATATCACACATGTATAAGAAAATTAAATTTTTTAATTTAAATTTCTTTTTCATTTAAGTTTATATGATGCCTTTATGTATTCCAAGAAATAACAAATGTGCAAGTAAATGAGATACGCCGCTTCTTTTTGAAACACTCCCCCCCAAAAAAAGGCATGAAAAAAGTATTCTGTTTTTCTCACCTTGCATCCATCTAAGAGCACTAATGGCTTGACGCCTCTGGGGGAAAATTCTTGTCCGTTTTCTCCCAGAATCCTTATTGACAGATCATAATTATCTGCTTGTTGATTAAACCATCCGATAGAATTTGTACAAGAGTAAGTGAAGTTCTGGTGGGCTTCTTGGCTGAGTAATCGCAGGAACGTTAGCTGTATTGGCCCAACTTCTTCATACGTTATCTAAAATGAGAAATATTCCATTACTTTTCATCAGTTAAGTATTATTGTAAACACTTAATATTCATAAATCCTTCCAGTAAAACTGCTGTAAATTGGATCTCTTAGATTGAACGTATCGTTGCGCATTGAATTTACTTATTTTGTATTATCACCACCACCTTTACGCATTTTTAGATATTGAGACGCGAAATGTTTGACATTATTTCTGGAGTATTATCTGTAATTGTACATACAGGTAAAACCTATGCCAGCACCTTTATAGTACCAGAACTGATTGAGGTATTGCAGAATATAGCTAACAATTAAGCTTTGCCCCCAATTTTGAAAGAGAACACTCTAAGGAGCAGTCCGACAGTCTTCCACTCCTCTTCCCCTATCACTCGAGAGGACTTTTGGCTGGTCGTATATTTTGAGCACCTCCTTTCCGCACAGACAATATACGCTTTGCGATATGTTTCTAAACTGTCAGTACCAAACCATGAAAAACAAAAAGAATTCCATTCTCAGCTTAAATATATTAACTGCTCAGGAAGTAACAATTATGTCTTTTTTCAATCAGTAAGCATATTAATATGCTTATTTCATATTTTCATAGGCCGGCTAATTTAAAATATGTTGAGAGGTTGTTTTATGTGTAATTAAATTGTTCATATAATTCACAGTATAATAACACAACATTTATTAATATTATAAGTAGAATATTTAAACTCTTAAATTCTATAAATATTAGTACATTCCCAATCCCGATATGCATTTTGCAAAATGGCAGCCACATTAGTATATCTGCATACTATCATCATATCGCACAAAATCGATAACACATCAAACATAAATTAAAACTAAATTACAGTCTCTCCTAACCAGCTACTGCATTTCAAATACTTTGCTTATTTAAAGCATTAAAAAATCTATAACATTGCGAAAACTACGGATTAACTATTCATGAAAATATTGAACTTCGGAATAAGATTTTACACACTATAACTGAGAAGTTTAAAAACAAAATGCGACGTGAAGAGTATGTCGCTGAAAATTAATAAATAATCAACTAAAACCTAAAATCAGTGACGTCACAAATAATGTCAAGCTAAAAATTAAAAACCCATTTAGTTTACACGTCAATTCATTGAATTATATCATTTACAATAAAATTCTTATGCGTGTAACGAATTTCTAACTGAGTTTACACCCAGGATTCGGTGAATTAGCTAAAATCTGAAGCATCAAATTAACCAATGAATGCATTTTATCCATTAAAGTAGGAATTTATCTCGAAGGGAATCTAATATAGCTATTATTTATTTAAATTAAATAAAATTAAGTGATCTTCAGTCATTTAATACAAACAATCATGAAGTCCGTTTACAAAATAAAAAACAAACATTCAGCAAATTCTCTTCCTAGATACAGTTTAAAAAGTATAGGTGATCACATGATATCTCTTCAGGGATTTAATTCCATATTTAGACACACGGCAGTGTGTCAGCCATGTTTAGAACAGACGGAAAAGAAACAGCGAGACACCGGCCATGTGTATCTTACACGAACCATTTCGAGCTACTTTCGACCCCAAGCATTACTCAAAAACTGTGAAACCTACAAACTTGCAATTTTTTATGTCTAACAAAGCTTCCTTGAACACCTAGAATTCCAAATTTTATTAACCTACCTCTTATAGTTACGGAATTATTAAGGTCTGAAAAGTGTCATTTTTATCACTGACTGACTGACTGATCAAAAACCTACACCACTTCTAAATGACTTACATACTTGAAATTTGGCTTCAAGGTAGATCATTAGGCATATACAAAGGAAAAATTCTAAAACTTCAAAAAACTACATTATTATCCAGGTTAAACCAAATAATATTCATAACGAGCATTTGACAACGTCATCAATAGATGGCGTTGCACCGATCGCCAACTTCCGCGCCTCTCAGATATTAATCAACTTTGTCGAAAGTGAAGAATAAACCTGTTTATAATAGATGGAATGCTAGCGCAGAGGTACAGTGCATGACTGGCTCCTTTTTTATTTTGATAGTGGGTTCTAATTACAGCGATCTCGTGAAAAGAATATAAACAGCTTTCAAACGATAAAAGCGTTGTCGTTCAATAACTGAAATTTAATTAACGAAACAAATGCCAGATGCAAATAAAACAATAGAAAATAAAAAAAGGAAATGTGAATCTCTATTTTAAAATAAGATTTGAACATTTATATTGTTTAGTAATTAAAAACAGCTGTTTAAACTTATTGTTGACATTTTTACATCCCTTTAAGAATCTAAAGCTTAAAAGAAAACCTACATTATTATCGAAGTTAAACCAAATAATACTCATGAGGAATGTGAACAGTTTAATAATTAAGAAATTGCTATTAAAAGGAAACCAATGCAGCGTCAACGCAACATTTCCGCCGTTATTGAAAATATAGAAATTGCTAATAAAAGGAAACCAGTGTAGCGTAAACGCAAGAAAAAAAGTTGAAGGTTACGTATTTGTTTAGACCCTCTTTCATTTAAGTATCTAATTAGCAGCATAGTTTTAATTTAGCTTTTCAAAAATTAACGATATCATAACAACAATGTAAATGTGAAAAAGGGGCCAAGTTCGGGAGAAACGGTATAGCACCGACAAAAGAGTATATAAAAAACCGATAAAAGAGTATTCGGTTCAGTATAGCACCGACAAAAGAGTTGAGATCTAATAGCTGGCATAGAAGTTCCTTTAATCATAGATGTAGGAATGTATAACGTTCTTCAAATTTATTTAAAAAACAATTTATTACTTTCTTTGATATCGGACTTCTAACTCTGCAAGTTAATTTCTAATTGGAAAAGTCAAATTTTTTAACGTAATTTATTGACAATTAAAACTTGCCAAGTTAGATATCCGATGTCAGAGAAAGTAATAAATTATTTTTTAAATGAATTAAAGAACTTTATACATTCCTACAGCTATGATTAAAGGAACTGCTATGCCATCCACTAGATTTCAACTCTTTTGTCGGTTACACTGTCTACATCGAACGTTTCTCCCGAACTTGGCCGCCTTTTCACATTTATGTTGTTCTTCTGTTAGTATGATAATTATTTATAGAATGTTCGAATTGAATTAGAGATCAATGAGTTACGATTTTAATGTGTAACTTTAAATGTTTAATGTATTGAATAACACCAACTGTTAAATTTGTACATCATGTAATGTTTTATGCATATGTTAAAGTTATAAGAGTAGGTTTTATTTATTTTTTTTAATGGCCAGGAGCTTTATTTAATAGCCATTAGCCTTGCGCCACTACAAGGGCCGGAAGTAGTAGCCATTTTATTATGGAAGCACCTAATAAAGGGCCGCCACTGTTGCTTCCTATTGAAGGGGCGGACAATTACAACCATGCTTTCTCCGGGATTCGAACCCGAGTCCATCGCTACAGCAGTCAGAACACATTAACTACTATACTGGTTGGGTGGCTTATAAGAGTAGATACAAAATCTTATCCTCGATGAAAACAAAGAGTTATAAAATACAGTCAAATCTCCCACAGCAAGTGATTCGCACAACGAACAAAACAAAATGTGAAAAAAATGACATCCTTAATGAGCGATGTTTCGCAGAAAGAATGACGTGGAGACGTGGTGACGTGATATGCAGGATTCTCTCTGAATCTCAGCTGTCATGTAAGGCTCGTTTTCAGCTAGCATCTTACCGTCGCTTATGAAAGTTGTATTCACACACATTATTGCATATTTTTAACGCAAAGTTTAAGCATGCTTACATACTTGTCCTCAAAGAAAATGTCTCAAGAGGACAGGGGTAAAAGAAGGGTTACAAGGGGACAAGGGGTTAGTCACAACATAAGTCAAACACAAAATCACTGAAAAGAAAGAATGATGTGTGAGCCTGGTTCACCTAACGCGCACATGTAATCAGTCGACATTAACAGTTTGCCCATCGTCAAAAACAAGAAAAGATTAAAGAGATTGATGCTTCAAAGGGAATTCAATTAAAGAGACTGATGCTTCAAACATTTCACAAATGTTTTTACGCAACACCACCTATTCTCAACGATGTTGAAAGATTGCTTCTCGTATGGATCAACAAGAAGCAGATGCAAGGCGATACTATGTATTACCGAAAACATAACTTGTGAGAAGGCGAAATTAATTTTTGACGACTTCATTAAAGACATGCCAGGATCAATGGACGAAGAAGAATAAAAGAAGAACTGGCATCCATACCGTTGTGAAAAATTCATCGGTGTATTGAATAAGCTTAGAAATTCTGATGGTTATCTGCCGCAGCAGGTTTTTGTTCGTCATGAAACGGGCCTGTTATTGCAGCACAGAAGAAAGCATTGATGGGCCACCAAGCCAATGAAAGACCGTTTTATGCTGTTGTTTTGTGTAAATGGAAGTGGCGATTTGAAAATTAAACTGCTGCTCGTTTCCTTTCGGGCAATCTGTAAGCCTTCAGTAGTATGAAGTATAAAGTTCAGAACAACAAGCTAAATGCCTTGTGGAGTTTCAACAATTTGGGTGATACAGTTTTGTACACCGAATCAATGAAGTGCTTGGTCCATCTGTAAAAAAATATCTATTTGTGATAACTTTGCCACTCCGCATCTTGCTTGTTATGGACAACACTTTTGCACATCCTCCAGACTAGAATATGACGTTCTTGAAGAATTTAAATTAATCTAGTTCCTGCCTCCCAAAACTACTCTTTACTACAGCCCACAGACTAGCAGCTTATTTTAAATTCCATTAAAACTGTACATAAAAGCGCTCATCGAGCGTTATTTTGAGATAACTGAAGGAAACCATCTCGCACTCAGACAGTTTTGCGAAAACCACTTTCACATCGTTGCCTTCCTCTAGATGATCGACAAGACATGGAGGTGTCAGCAAAAGAACCCTTGTTTCTGCATGGAAGAAGATTTAGGCGGACAGCATAGTTGAACACCACAACGAGAGATTTAAGCAGCTGCTTGTAGACTCTGTACTCGACGAGATTGCGTCTGTGGCCAAGATTATGGTGGTATAGGTGCATAGCAAAGACATCCATGAGCTAATAGAAGAGCATAATCAGGAGCTGAACACCGAAGAGCATGTTCGCCAGGGGTGGAGAAAGAAGTTGAGGGGAGACTGATAAAAACAGCCTCAGCAAAGAAACAATCTTCCAATAAAATGAGAGAGATGCTGAACGCCGTGGAAACTGTTGTAAGTTAAGAAGCATCACCCTTATAAGGATGTATTGTAAACAATAAATTATATTATTATAAATTTGTTTGAATATTGATTTTCGGAATGGAACGCATCATCCTACTTTACACTGATTCCTGTAGAAAAAATTGTTTTGCTTAACGAGTGTTTCGCATTGCGAGTAAGATTGGAACGTTCCACAATTATTTAAATACCTATAATAGTTTATGGATAATACGAGAAAAAATATCCAAGCGAATGTCTCAGAAACTGAATAGTGTAGTGCCTACAAAACCCAGAATACTTGCAGAAAAAGAAATATTTTCAAGTTTCAGAATAATTTTCAGCTTACCTTAAAACCACCTCGAAGTGAACTAAACCAAACTTCCGCTTTCTCGTTGTCTTCTTTCTTCCATTGAACATCCGGATGCTGAAAAAAAATTCTATTAGAACAATTTTATTCAGTGTTAGTCTTAAATTTTTGACAATATTTTAAATGAAAATCTCGAAAATGATCCCTACTACTCAGGAATATTTAAAGTAAACTTTATGGTTCTACAACATGCATCTATATTTTCATCTATCTGTGTATCTATACCTATATACGTATTTATCTATACATATATCCATGTATGTATATATATATATATAATAGATATAGAGTTTTTCTAAGGAGCAAAGTTATGTTTAGAAAGGAATTATAGGAGTTTGCAAAGAAACAGAGTATGATTTCGACGAAGTGTAGCCGCGAAGTTAGGGTAACTGTATAGTGAAACGCAGCGAATGTTTTATAATACAGTAAAACACGTCAAGGTTTTAATAATATAAATACCCGCGTTTTACTAAGAGTCTCTCCACGTTGTTTTTATTTTACGAAAACATATGCCTTAATATTAGTTTAAAAAAAAGAAAAGCGGTGATAGCTTGTAATACTTTAATAATTAGTAAACCTTATGTCATTAACTGTGAAAGAGATGTAAGTCTGCATCATTTTTCAAATTTCTTTAACGAAATGTATGATAAAAAAATATGTGAGTCTAAGCAGTTAAGGATATTGTCGTATCCCAAGTGTTTTACTTCATCAGTTGAAGACAAAAATTTCGAAATGCAATAGACAGATCGAGAAACTGTAAACTTTCTGGCTTGATGAATTTGGATGACGATGAGGACGGAATAGATGACCTTTTTCCTCTACTCGAGCTCCGCTTCACCGTCTAGTCGGCAAACACTCAACCTGCAATGCTTGACATCATTCTACTATATTTACGGATTTCAGCGTGTTCGCTGTTTGCTTGATTCTGGAAGGTAAAATTAATAACTGCACATAAATTTTTCTACTTTATGCAGACAATATATTTTATCGTCACCATATCTAATTTCATTATAGGTTAGCGTTAGCTTAAGTTTCTATTATTTGGTAAGCTTTGCTAAGCTGCCTTTTTAAGCCCTTTTGATGGACAAATTACTTGTGTTATGAACAAATTAACTTACGCTATGGTGAAGTCATGAAAAAATTAACCTGTGCTATGAACAAATTTTGTCACATTTGAAAAATGTGACTTTCGATGATGCAGAAAACGCGTGTTGTTGTGCTCTGATTGAAAGCACTATACTCTCAGTATTTTTAATTTTTTTAGGGTTAGGGCTATAAAAGAATGTACCCCACAACTCGAGTCATGAAAACGATCGAGTGGATCTGCCACCTCTATAAACCAATGTTATTAAGGTTCATTCCTGAACTACTATCTCCATTAGTGAAATTGTACAAAATATGCTTTGTCAAGTAGGATACGAAATCGACTTTTCCTGATGCGTCTGAGAAATCATTGGATATAATAATGTAAAAATTAAACTTAAACCTTTATGTTAAAACTTTAAATGTTATTCCACATTTGCATAGCATAAAAATCATCGATGTATTATTACGCATTTTCTATTGTTATACAAATTTGTACACGTTTTCGAGACCATAGTAAAATATCTTGCGCATAATATAGTCATGAAAATGTTTACGACTAAATGAGGGCATATATACTTAACAGAAAGGCAGTGAGAGAAAAATCTTTCACAGTCTGTTGTATTGAGTAGTAAAAAAATCCTGAAACATGAAATAATATTTCATCTTTTAGTTCAAAACATCTTGCGAGAGATTTTCAGTTCCGAAGCAGAATCTACAATTAATTAAATTATTACGATATAACGATGTTCAGAAAATAATGTATAGTTATGGATATGTATATTATTTTAGAGGAAATAGAGCGTGATAAATTCTAGAACTGAAAATATATTTCAAAATTAAGTGGAAAACTATCTTATATTGTCATTTTTTATCCCAGAACTCTATGGATTTCGAAGAATACTCACATGCAGAGCGTGTCTTTTTCTCAAGGAGAAAAATTATTCTAACTTTATAAAATATAAATTATTTTCCAATATTTTTTGATATAATGAGATCATAATTAATATTATCATCTCATTTTAAATTATTTCAGTTTATCATCATTTCTGTAAGTAATACAATCTTCTCATTTCAATTTAATTGTAAAGCGAGTATTAAACGAGTTGTAAAATTATGATAAAGTTTAAATAGGGGCTGAATAATACACAGCTCTAAATAATAAATGGCCGTGCACTGATAGAAATGAAGATTAAAATCCATTATCTACATCCAGCATCAGTCTTAATAAATATCTTTCAAAATAAATCCTTAGCATCTTAGAATATGCGTAATAAGATGAATAACCAGGAAAAAACAAACGTGAACTGCCGGATACCTTTATGTTTATTACAGTTGCTTGTTTGACGTCATCATTATCATACACGGCATTATCAGAAGACTTTTTTAAAATATTTGTCCTAGAGTCATTACCTTAGTTAAACAAACACAGTAGGTCATTAGGCAGACATTATAGATCTCTTTTCCTGAACTCGACACAAGCAAGCAAGCAAAAAGTTCGATTAGTCTGTTATTCTGACACTATGATAGACTTATCGAATGCTATGTTTGCTTTAAGTAATTAAGAAATACTGAGTATATTTGAAAAATATTTGTTTAATAAGGATAAATATTTGGAGATTATAAAGTATTGTGTTCTTAAATTACAATGGAAATAATTATCTTTGATACTTGAATTACTCGAGTTGATTTAGGAATTGTGTTACTCGTAGACATAATAAGTGCAACAAAATTAATAGGATACATGTCTATGTAAAAAACCAGATGTAGTACCAAGTTAATGGATAAACATAGAAGTAAATGCGTATGTTATGAGCTTCTGAAATAGGAAGAATAAAACAGTAAGTAAAACGGAGGAGGATTAAATGAATTCTTTCTGTTACATATAAAATATTAAAACTTTAAATTAACATATCGAGATAAGATTAAAATTATTTCCATAGCAAACGGTTAAAACGTTTCAAAATTAAAGCGTTTTACTTTACACTTAGTTCACTGAAAAGTGACGAAGCATTTAACGGCTATCGGCCTTGGATATGTATTCGTGGGCTGCTTTCTGACGGAAGCCGGCCCACTTTAATAGTACACAGACAGAAATTCATAATTCACATATACAGATAGCCATTCAGCTGCAGGAAATCAGGCTAAGAATGAGAGCAGATTTTGCCTTCCCTGACGTTAGCCATTTAATCATTATTGAACTTGCATTGAAAGGATTTCAAGTGGAAAGAACTATTCTGGAGGAACTTATTTTGCAACTCGGAAAATGCTCGTAAATGCGAAAACTTCCTTGTAAATGCCTTCTGTGAAGCTTGGATCATGTGATTATATGTAAATATATTTGAATGAAAAATGAAAGGAAGCAAAGTATACGGATCGCTGATGATTTACTATTTCCAATGGCGTGCACTAGCCGTTTATAGGCATTGGGGCGGAAATGCTGGTCACTTCATTATGGAAGCACCTAATAGGTGGGCCACCGTTGCCTTCTATGAAGAAACAAACAATTTATAGCCATGCCTTCTTCGGGATTCGAACCCAGGCCTTTCGGTACAGTATTCAGAGTCACTAATCACTTTCCCGTCTGGGCGGCACACTGTTGTGTGTGTATTCTCATGCTATTTAATGTTTTAGCAAAATAAAGTTTGGTCTTTAATAAACTTGCAGTTGTTAATTATTCTTTTTATATCTGTATATATATGTGTTATATTCAGATATATGTAATATTTTTAAAACGCGTGTACAATTTTTTCTTTCATGTTCTAAAGTTTCTTAGTACGCAAATTCTTCTCATTAATAAGCTTTTAGTAATTAGTTTTCTTCTTTAAATATGCCTATTTCAAATGTTTGAAAAATTTATACTAAATACGTAAGGTCAGTTTTACCATATGAGTAATAGGTTTGCAACTCTACGATTTTTATGACATAAATTCTGAAAAGGATAATTTGATCATTAAAAAAATGCAAATTTTCGGCACTTCTTCTAATCCAGTATCACGTAATCTATCAGTCCCTTTAAGTCTTTTCTTTCATGAATTCGGGAACTTAATTTTTTTCCTTAAACGTCCATCACAATAGTAAATAAACTTGAAGCGCCTAATCTGATTTGAATACATTGAACATTTCTGGGACGAAAACTAACGCCAGTTAAAGACCAGACCAACTCGTTCCCTATCAGTGTCACTGAAACTATTATAAACATGTGAAAGATATAATAATTCCAAAAGAAACATTTCAGATTTTAATTTAAAATGTTACTAAAAGGGGTTATATTATTACAAAAGCAATGTATCGATCAAATTAATCATAATAGAATTTGTTTATAGAAAAAAACTAACGGAGCAGTATAAACAACTACCAGAATTAACTTACGTATATCTGTTACTATGCATATTAGTGCTTAATATTCTCTAGCAGCAAAACTCACCATCACGCCCCCATGAGTTTTCAGTAATCTACGTCAGGATAATAGATTTAATAGAATAATAATTCGTTCTCTAAAAATCGAGCATTTTATTAATAAAGTATCAATTTACAATGAAAATGGGCCATTTAAGCAGAAAGATTTCTATGGGTCATCAGTGACCCAAAGGGTATAGGTTCTGTCAAATTTGAGGGGGGGAGGTGCTACATACAAACTAACAATTTGTTAATATTAAAATGTATTGTTTCAAAACAATGAATCCGAATCAAGGTTGTATAAAGTCGCTTCATAACAGTAACAATAATAAATGAAAAATAAAATTTGGCAAAGAGTAATTTTTTATTTTTCAAAACTATACAGTAGAACAATTTTAATACCTCATAAAATACATTTATTAACTAAAACAAACTACAATTTGTTAGTATTAAAAACATATGAATACTAGTAAAATTTTGAAAAAAATAAAAGAGTTTTAATAAAATATTCAAAATGGCTTCCCTTTATTCTTAAGCTTTTTCGAAATCTTTGAGACATCAAACTGCAAACACTGACAAAATGTTTCGAGAAATAAATTAAATTTAATTGCATTCTAGCATATGTTTTGAAGAACTCCAAATTAAAAGTTCAGATTAAAATATATAAGTGGTCACCCGACACATTCTGCACCTCTTCGAATAAATCTATCAGCAAAAATTCCATTGAGGTAATGTTTAACACCTGCATTACAATGAGGAAAAGCCCAAAAATGTTTAATCAGTTATTTCAAAAAGTACAAAGTAGTCAGAGTAAGTAAGTAGTCAAGAGTAAATCAAAGAGTACGAGTACATACAATTTATCTGGACACTTTGTAGTTAATAGGTTAAATTATATGTTTAAGAAAGGAGCTAAACGTAAAGAAATTTAAAAAAAAACACTTATTACCATAGCTGTATGTTTATCAGGAAATACACACGTTTGGCCTCTTGCTGTCATGTTGCAAAATACATGAATAGCGTCATCTGCCATTCCAAGATTTGGATCAATCCAGTACCACCCTAAAGGTAAGAAATTTCTGTTAAAATTCTTATGCGATTAAAGAAAATATAAGTTTAAAAGGAATAATTATTTAACACAACTTGTTGCTCTGAAACAACAGAAAACCTGAAACAATAGCATTATTACAACATCACTCTTACAAATTCTATATTTCAGAATATCATCTTATTAAAATATTTTTTTTTCAGTTTAATGCTTAAGATTGTCGAATGATATGCCTATAATTTGAAATTGTGTGTAGTGTCATTTAAAACTGACATGAACTATGTTCCTTTATGTTACATAAAGATGAAAAAACAAAGTTTTAAATATTAAAAACTCTTAAAGAATTTTCTTTTGAAATATTTATCATAACGAAAAACCAAATATAAATATAGAAGAAAAGAATTTTCATATAAAACTAACAGATGCGCAATAAAATTTTCTCTAAGAACCGAAGATCTATATAGTTCTTCGCAAAATAATTTCCTGAAAATCGCATGGAATTTTCTTAAAGGATTCTGCTATTTTATGTCATGATTTTCTGCGAATATAATATTCAGGTTAATTCTGAAAAACTCTCAATCTGGAACCTGTTTTTGGCAAATATTTAGCTGCACCTTGATTTTCACTGTAGAAGTCATAATTTTATTTATTACAGGATTTTATTCTTATTTTTCTTGTGCTGCTTTTTAATGATCATTGAATTATCTTTGGCAGACCAGTAGAAAGTGTTCTTTTTAACAGTTCGATATTGCTGAAATTTCGTCGATGACACAATAAAATAATCTTCTGGAATACTTGAAAATAGGTATTGCATTTTCCCGCTCGGAATGAAATTTTGGATGTTGACGTATGACTCATTGCTTTGCTGTAATGGAACTCATCTTTTGTTTTTATATTATGTAGGTGAAGAGGTAGGACTTCCTTATAAAAGGGGGGAAAATATTGTTTGAATATGTAGAGTTTATTTTTTACATCTTTTTATTTTTCTTAATTTTAGTTTTCTATTAAAACGTTTCTTGAAACGATTTCTAAAACTCTTAAAAATTAAATCTTTTCCTCCAATTTTACAAATATATATTGAATACTTTCTACTACAATATTAAAATATGGCTGATATTCATCTACAATCACAGAACATTTCCAATTCTCACTGAAAATGACTGTCGTGAAGAATTTTCAGTCTAATCCTAAGTTCGGTCAGAATTTCAGAAAATAACAATTTACATTGTAATTTTCTTTTTTTTATTAAATTGTTTTTTATTATTTTATTTGGGGTAGAGGCGGGTGTCTTTAAAAACGATAAATTTTCTCGCTGGTATAAAATAGGCTATCTTTCAGGACCACAAAGTTTGCTTTCCGGATAGTCTTTTGAAGTCGATTTTTCTAGTGGATGAACATTTGGTATTTTGTTTCTTGTAGAAAACAGTGATTGTAGGGACTTTTTTCCTTTATTATCAATGATACTGTTTATTGTGCTCTTAGATATCATGATTCCTAAATTCTTACATCGTTTTCTATTTGGGAAATAAGAAAATTTTCTCTGCGAAAATTTGACAAAATTTATTTACATAAAACGTTTAAAGCTTACCAAATTTGAGCAGACAAAATATTTTCCCTCATAGTAAAAGCCGTTGCCAGTTAATTTTTATGTTTCTTAGCTTCAATTATTTGTTTCACAAAAATCGTCCAAAAACGTGAGAACAAGCCTGTAGGATGCTTTCATAAAAACACATTTTAAGGAAAACAGACGGATATTGATATTGCACGTGAAGAAGAGCACAAAAACCCCGAGAAGCCAGCCTAAAAATTATCAAGAGCTAAGCCAGGATCTGACTACCATTTTTATGATCTATGACCCGGCCACTGTTGGGCTTTAAAAAGAGATAATTCAGTTGTTTATGGTAATAGAAGACATAGACTTACTTCTTAGAGAAACGACATTACTTCTTTGATAATGAATTACGAACGAATTTGATGATGAAACGACATTACTTCTAATGAAACTCTACGTTACTTCTTTGATATATACAATTGCATTTTTTCTATATTAAGAAACTACTTATAGTTGTCGAGTTAAGTCTTTCTGTCATCGTAAAGCGAATATTTTCAATCCCTTTAACATTAAATGACAGGATATGTTAGTCTTAAACATTAAGAATTAAAATAATAATCATATTTAATTGTTATATCTGTTTGACAATGCATAATAAAAAACATAAAAGAATTTCATAATTTATGAACTTACCATCTAAGAAATCAGGATGACCAAGGTACAAATCTCTGCATGTCCGAGCTGGGTTCTTGCGGGTTCCTAAGGGCTTTTTGATGACATCTATTTCTTTCCTCATTATATAGATATTCGCGTACATGTTGAGAAGCTTATCCTGCAAGCTTTCAGGCTTACCCTGAGCGTTTTCAGACTTTTCTTCGTTTACAGAGTTTTCTTCGGCGTTCTCGATCTCCGTTTCCTTTTTGGCTGTATATGATTGATACGCTTTTCTATCTGTACTTCTTTTTTGGCGAATATATGGATAGTCTCTTTGAAACAGTATCTCAGGTGGTATTTGGGGACCTTCTCCTGGAGGACCCTAGAACAATAATGCTTATCATTAATAAAAATATCTTTTATGATCAAATAATATGCATTCCAGTGCCGAAAAAAATAATTTCAATTTGGCGTCAGTGAGGTCAGAATAATTCCTCTGTTGTTTCATTTAGCTGACTAATTCATGAACGTCTAATTCAAAACGAAAATATAAATTTTCTTAATGATCGTTCAAAATTCTTTGGCTTAACTTCCTGAATAAATATAAAAATCATGTGTCCACATCCTTAATTTACCTAATGACCTCGTACTTTTGTTTTCTCTTTACTTACTTCTCAATTTTAATTTACTTTATCTAGAAGATCAATTTACTGTGTATTTATGAAAGCGAGACAGCTGTAGGATGTACACTGCGCAGGGAAAAAAAAGGTACAGTTCTATATCTCCCGTTCTACTGGGGCGATTGACGAAATTCAAATTGCGTTTTTTATTTCTCGGAAGCGCCACTTACAATATATATCAGATATATCTATAGCACTGTTCTAACCTAGGTATTTTGACACAAGATCGGACCTTTTCTGAAAAAACATACCAATTTTTTTCCATATTTCGATTCTACGATTCAAATTATGCCTAACTATTAAATTTTGTAAAATCTGGTGTGGAATTTACGGAGAAATTCACAAATTCATCTTGGCATATTTTTTTTCAGTTTCCGCTAAGAATAATTCTCTTGGCGAACTTCTTAATATATGGCAACCCATTTTCCTTTCCCTTGCATTGTGCAGGACCGGAAAAAATGTCACATTGTTCTTAGCTTTTTTACATTGTGCATGAGCGGAAAAAAGTCACACGTTCCTCTTTTCAAATAATTTTAATAAAGTGCCTAAACCACATTTGATGTTATTATCGCTTTCAACAAATATACCACATTTTAAAAACTGCCAATATATAAATTCACGTACATCGTCAGAAATTTTGATTAAAAACTGTAATTGTTTTGCAGGTATGTTTAGAAATACATCTACTTTAAGAGGATGGTAAAAATGTTTTAGATTATAATTCAAAATTTTTTTGAAAAATTTATAAAATTATTTAAAAATACAAATTTTTAAAATAAATCACAAAAAATGGGCGAATTTTATTTGGAATGAACCTAAATTTCGAAATGTGAAAGGAAGAATCAAATATGTTTAATGAAAAAAGCGATATTAATAAATATATATCAAACTCAATTTACATTGAGGAGCTAAATTTTGAGAGCTAATGTTTTAAAAACTACTCATGTGATTTTTACAAAACGTGGCAGTTTGGCGTAATTTGAGTCGTACAATCGAAATATGGAAAAAAATGGGAATGTCATTTCAGAAAAAGTCTAATTTTGTGTCAAAATACCTATATTAGAACAATGCTATATACAAATCTAATACATATCCTAAGTCGCGCTTTCAAGACATAAAAAACACAAGCTGAATTTCGTCAATCGGCCCAGTAGAACGGGAGATATAGAACTGCCCCCTCACCTTTTTATTTTTTGAACAGTGTACATGGCTGTATATCTGTAGTTGGGTACATGTAGAAGAAAGTAGTAGGCTAATGTAGATAGCCACTAGATCTGTAAGCTGGTGAATCTATAAAAATTCATAAAGGACAGCATAATCTATAGAAATAATCAGACCTCGAGTTAACAGAAAGTTAGCCATTGGATTTCCATTTTTCTACATTTCTTAGTACTCTCGAGTGACTTTCATTTCTAATGAATGCATGACCTTTCTAATCATAAAACCTGTTGAGATCTTTGAGATGAAAATTCTAGCTTTCGTAACTAGCAGACAAAAAGTAATGGCGGAAAAACCAGAGACAGAAAAAGTAGTAACAACTTTTACACATATCTCTACCAAATGCTCCTTGTCATCTTTTATTCTCTTAAAGCTTCTTAAGTAAGCTTCTTAAGCAGGCCCGCTCCTGGCGTGTATGCAGCAAATGCCCCGCATGCAGGTGGGAAATTTCAGGAGCGCAAAATTCAGTTGGTATTCTATAAAGTGGAATTTACCTGTGCAAGAACAAATATATTACCCAATGATTTGTTTGTCCTGAAGGCAGTTAGAAAGTCTTTCTTTCCCAAAGGCCAATCTAATTTATTAGCCTATCCTAAAATGAAATCAGAATAATTTTCCGAGGCTGCATTTATTGAATTATTTATTTATTTCGGAAGCTGAATTATTGCATTCAAAGAAAATGTGCAAGGCTCTGTGTATAAGCACAATATGCACAATATTTACAAACAGCACTATCAATAAAATACGCATATATATATTTAAAAAATAAAAAAATATTCAATATAAAATATATGTAACTTACTGGAGGACCAGGTGGACCCTGAAAAGAAAAATGAAGAAAAATTCATTATATTTAAGTCATTCAGTTTTACTAAGCATAAAAAATTATACAATATTTTTACGAAAGTTGACAGTATTCATATTTTTAAATTTATACATCAGATATTTTATTTAAAAATTTAAATAAGCCGCCTTTTATTAAAAAAGAGTAAATTATTCAAAAAATTAACATACATATTACCTAATTAAAAACCAACTCTGCAGTTCTTCGTATTCGTTAATTTGTTTGTCAGATATACTAAGATTTTGAGAATAATATTAATTTTTAATCAAACAAAAATTTTAATATGAAGATAAATTTTAAATAATTCTGAATAATAATGTAATATTTTTTCTAATAAAATATATCACATTTTTCAAACCTCCAATGCAGATTTCTAGCAACACAATGTTTCCTTATTTCTTTAAATGTTTCTTTAATTTTGTTTCTTGCGTTCATACACTTTTATGTTACTTCAAAAATGAAGCTGGAGGTAAGTAAGACCAGATTTACAGGACTGAGTGATTGTAAATGATGATCTGAATCAATTCCGTTCTATATACAAGGGTCGAATGAAAAGTTTTAAGACTATAGCTACATCTTTTTCCCAATATTACACATGATATCCGTGTGTAGGATCTTGTGAAAGTCATATATAGATGTGTTTAAACCTACACAGGGGCAGCTATGGCTTACCGCGTTCGATCACAGTGAGAAGAAGCACGTAGTGACACACAGTGAGTTTGCACTTCATCCCTCAATCACCACAGCAAATTGTGGCGGGGGAGGAAATTTCTCTGTGGAAATACAACTCAGTTTTGATTGGCTTGAATTTTGTGTTTTATCTGGGAAGAATCGGAATGAAGAACCAGAAATATTACGGCATGCATATGGTGATGAAGTATTTAATCGTGCTCCAGTTTTTCATGGTAGAGGCTAACATCCAAGCGATCGACTTTCAAATATGCAAATATCCAAGAGATCGACTAAGCACACATTAGACAGACCATCTATTGCGTTTACGGATGTCAATAGTGGAACTCCATGGCCAAATTGTGAATGGTGGACAGTGAAGGTGGAGCTATGGACTAAAATTATGGATTGTACTAAAATATTCTCTATACAGCTTCCTGGACTTTGCGCTTAATGATTTCTGGTCATTTTTATTAGTACATTTGCGTGGAAATGGGTTTCTCAGATGAAAAAGTGAAAAATAAACACTGCGGTCAAAGCGCAGAAGGGATGACACAAAATCATGTATTTCATGCTTTTGAACTTTTCTTAGAATGCTGTAAAAGTGCAATTCATGTTGTAGAATTCTGTTTTGGAAAAAGATATAGAATCCGTTGAATCATCTAATTCTAAATAGCAGCTTCAGTCTTAAAACATTTCAGTTAGCTTACGTCTAAATGCAATTATATGAATTCCAACACAATATTAAAGTTTTAAAATATATTTTAGGACTAAGGAACACTGAAATTGTAAATATATGACTTTTTAAATTATATATTACAGCTGAAACTCATTTTTAGTGAAATGTTGAGAAAACCAGCTTTCCGTCTAACTACGTCTTTAAATCTAACCGAATTTAAACAAAATAAAACATGAAAGGATTGATCATAATATTTTCAAAGTATCACTGACACTGAAATTTTCTCCTGCAACAATAGAAAAATGCACATGAATGCAGAATTTTAGCTATAGAACACGTTAAAAACGGGGATATAAACATACTTTTATTGAACTTAGATTTTTTAATTTCAAGCTAAACCAAAAAGGAACACATCGTTGAAGTTGTACTGCATTTTAAATGACTGACATATAAGTGAAAACATAATCTAGCACACTTTACGTTTTGAATAAGAATTTAAGATTTTACCAATATAAACTGAACTGAACGGAAACTGATATGAGAGTTTAAAACAGTAAATACTTCACGTATTCTCGCACATTGAGAATTTTTGAATTTTCTTATGGGTTTTCTTTTAACCTTACCTTTTTATTCTATGCATCAGAATATATTTTTATTATGATTTAATATTGGTTTTTTTATTGGGCACATAAATTGCATTATTTCGCAACAACATATGGGTTTAAATTTTATATCGATATAATGCTGTCTTCCGCTTATAGTCCTTACCTGTTTTATTCACAAAAAATTAGCGAAAAGGAAAAGCATACATGAAAACTTGCAAGGCTTTGTACACTAAAGAAGCCTAAGAATACCTAAGAATTATTTCTGAGAATCTTTCTCAGTATGAGTAAACACTCCACTTACCGCTGGGCCAGCGTCTCCTTTAGGACCAGTTGGACCCTGCAGAAGTCAAATTGAAATATTACTTTTATATTATGAGCTACAGATACAATTCATATTCATAATCATTTTTAAAATCAATCTGGTTCTGTGAAATTAATTTATTAATCACATATTGCCAGTCCAGGCTTTTAATAAATAATTATCTAGCAAAATTACATGAACTTTTATATTTCCTCTTTTAATATTCCATCTTAGTGAGTACACATAAATTCCTAGAAATAATAACTGATGATGACTGATAGTTTAATTTAAAGTTCTGATAAATTACATAATGACCAGCGCAGTAAACCGATTATCAAATGATGGGATCACTTCATGTTTAATCCTATCATGATTTGTGAAAATGAATGACTACTTTCTTGCTCATTTTTTAGAAATTCATTGTTTTTAATAGATATTCATTGAGAGAAATCCATCAAATGAATGCTTACAAGTGATTCACAGGATTATTCAGTTAAGTAACATACGAATGGGAAGCTGCACAAAGACAAATCGAATCATACGGTAATGCAAAGTCAGACAATCTTATTTTCATGCGATCATCATCACTTAAAGCTTAAGCATGACATTACTAGATTAGATGTGGCATTTCAGTTCATGGTTTGCACGATAACTGGATTTAATATGTCTTATTGTTACGAATTTTGTATTTAGATAGTTAATTTTAGTAGAATTATAATTAAAATTGTTGTATTTCCCTGTGTAATGAAGAGCGAGACAAATTTTAAAGGGAAGCTATGCCGGAAGCGCAAAAATCATAGAAGCATGTGCATTTAGCACTGAGTAAATGGATATCTCGGTAATTTGTATTTAAATTGAATGAATGTAATTGACCGCTTTGTTAGCTGTAACCGTAATTCCACACTGTTTTTTGCTTTCCAGAAATCTCTAGAAGCAGAAAGTACTAGAAAGATCTCGTACGGTCGGTTGAAAACTATTTAAGGCCGAAGCTCTAAGTCGGCTTCTGTGCGCTGACAATTTCTGTTTGAACTTGTGTTTCTTCAAATTTACGACTCTGAAAAACTCGTCTCCATCATATGGAACGTAATTTTCTGTGTATTTTGAATGGTCGTTGTATATAGCTTGCAAATAATCCCCGCATCTGAGGATTTGTCGAAGGAACCCACCTGCCCAGCTCCAAGCCTCCGCTCTGCTTTCAAGAGACAAAAGTGCTCCAAACTTCTTCCTTGATCAATTCATCTCATCTAGACGATATATTTAATTTCGAAAAGGTCAGGCCCTCAACGGGAATCTATATGGTACTAGTAAGAGCAGGGGAAAATATCTCCTGGTGTAAGCCAGCATACCGACGAAAGTATCAAAGTATCTACTCTCAGTTGCTTAGAGAGCTGTTGTTGTTATTCTTGCGAGT
>KK118976.1:905091-944918 GCA_000611955.2 Stegodyphus mimosarum
ATTAGCCTTTTTTTTACACTCGCTTTTGCATTGGTTGTATTTAACGTTTTTTAGTAGTTTGAAGTGTAATTACTGATTATATTGTGTGATTTTTGTGAACACTTGTACGAATATCTCTGAGGAAAATTCCAGAGTTCTGTTATATTTCTTTTAACAAGAATAAATTTTATTAAGCTATTATCAGACCTCGTGCATTCAATCTCTTACGAACCCGTACGCATGTAACACTACGTTGAAACTGAAAAGGATCTTCCAACACGCATTTCTATAATTGCTTCGGAAGCTTGAGACACATCAAGAATTTTTTTAAATGTTCATGATTTCATACGCTGATGTTGTCAAGAGTGTGCTGCAGTTCATTGTCTCTACTTTGAATATCTACCGTAACCCCAGTGCATTCGAAAACGGTCTTGTGAATAATGAAAAGCATTTTATTCTCTTACGTACTAACCTTTTATGTCTCATTCTTTCTAAGCACTAACATATGAAGATGGCGTTTTTGACCCTGCAATGCTAAATGATTACGGTTTGTCTTTGTACAAATTCTCCTTCTGAGAAGTTCGTACAAGTGTGCTTGCATTACCTTGTATTGTCTCCAGTTTTTCGGAGACTTATTTTTAAAAACACTTGAACAATAAGGAACGTTAATAATTGTTTAGGAGGTAACACGGCAAAATCTTTTCAAAATTAAAAAAAGACGAATAGATTACAAAAGAAGTTTCGAAGCCTCCATATTTACACAGAAAAATGGTTTCCAGGTTTCTAAATGCAATATTTGCTGTGATAAAGAGAGAAAATAAAAATGAAAATACAAAATTTTTTTTCCCATTTGATATGTGATTTACAAAATTATAAGCTGGATGGCGAAAGAGTACAATAAATAAGAAACAAAACACTTCTAGGATTTAAAAATTTGCAGATGTGTAAATTAGTTTATTTAAAACATGTTTCATATAGCTATAATATGCTTAAAAATTCGAGATAGCATATAAATACTTATTCAGTCTTATAATGTATAAAGCAATTTTATGAAAATTCACCAGGTTAGAATAATAGAAAGGAGTAAAACTAATGTATTAAAATTATTAGTAATTTTTATATTGCTATACGTTTTGTTGCAGTAAACTAATAAATATACAAGAATTTACTTGCAAAATGTGTACTCGATAAACACTCATGCGGAAATGATAATGGAAAATGAATATACTATATTGCTTCAATTTAAGCCGAGTTTTTTATTCAAATTTTTAAGTCGTAAAATTAGCGTGCAGCTTAAATTCAAAGCTGATATTTTGCCACCTTAAGTATTTAGAAGCTCCTTAGTAAATTACGCAGCTTATTGCCTTTATATTAGAAACGAATTAAGTTGTGTTCTTACTTTCCAATACCCGCCATAAAATAATTTAAATTTTTTATTAGTCCGAAGAGGCTTTGTCCCTGAAGGACTATTATTTTCGTTTTGCGATTTTGCGTCGGATCACTCTGAATGCCCGTTTCACTTTTCAAATTCTTGTCACTAAATATCATCGCCCTGTATTATATTTAAAGAAATTAAATAATGATGAATCTGCATAAATGTATGTAAAACTTTAACGAATTTTTTATTAACAAACTCAAAGATTTCAAAGCGAGCAATGGCAACGTTGTACATTGTAAAAACATTTTTATCTCCAGCGCGTGAAACTGCGTTTCGGAAATTCTAAAGATATGCTCAATTTCAAATTATTTTGCTCTCTCTGCTCTTGAACTGAATTTTGTGGTTTAAGTGCGAAGAACATGATATTTTATAAATAAAGGTAACACACAAAATGTTAAAAAAAACGCCCCTTTGGACGTAATTTAAAATCTGAAACCTTTAATATTTTATAAGGTATATCTCCCACATTCTTAGCGTGCCTTCGTGGTGTAATGGTCAGCACACTGAGCCGGTATTTCAGAGGTCCGTGGTTCGATTCCCGGCGAAGGAATTGCATATTTTTCATGTCTCCTGCTACTAAATATCCTAATGTCTCTACAATTTTAAACTGAAATTTTAATTTCCTAATTTTTCTAATTTTAAAATCCTACTGGACTTAAATTTGAGGGCGGTTACTTATTATTTCAGTTTTCCAATTTTAAAATCCTACTGAACGGATATTTTTGTTATATTTTAAAATACTGCCACGGCTTAAAATCGAAATAATGCGGTATTAACAAGTAAAAATATAAATAAATAAACGCATATTATACAGTGCAGCATCAAGTATCATAAAGCACACAAACTTGCCTGTGCTCCTTTTGGTCCAGGCGGTCCTTCCAAACCCTGAAAATTTTAAAGGAAATTACTTTGTAATTTTTGTAAATGCTTTTAGAAGTCTACATGATTTAAAAAATTGTTGATATCTACTTACAGGTTGTCCAGTGGGTCCATCATTTCCTTTCTGTCCTTCCATGCCAGGTGGGCCCTGAAATATAGTTTTTCATCATATTCTACCTTAAGTGTAATTGTTTTAGAACTGGATGGAAACAGATTCAAGGAAATGGTAAATGACATAATTGGATATTAAGTCAGTAGTGCTAACAAGAACTTTAAGCATATTTTGAGTGTGCAATAATGTTAATGAATAATAATCTTCAAAACTCACTGGATCGCCTTTCATTCCAGATGGTCCTTGTGCTCCTTTCTCGCCTCTTTCACCTTTTTCTCCTTGCGATCCCTTCATTCCGGATCTCCCCATTTGACCGCGATGTCCCTTTACAAAGCAAACAATGGTACTGATATATAAAACAAAAGAATACTATTATAGGTTTTTCTGAGTACATATAGAGAGAGTTAAAAAAGATGATGAGTTCAAAGTCAAATTGTCTTAAATAAGACTTTGACTTAATAGGATATCTAAAACCCCAGAAATGTTAGTTTTCTCTCCCTTTCCCCAATGATTTAAAAGTAAACTAAATTTAATCCCTGAATCATGTGGAGATTAAACATGTTTAACGTTCCAATGTAATTGCCTATTTGTGTGTAATTTTTGCATCCGCAAAGATTTATCAATTAATAGCACAGTGTTGCGCAGATGGCTAAACATTAATAAATAAATTAGTACATAAATACATAATTTGTTGTACACTGTCTGTATTTTTATGCTGTACTCTTTCAACAAAATAAACAAAAGGAAAAATAAGAGAGAAAATTACGAGGGATTCAAAATACATCTAGGAAACTGTATTGCGTTCATCGATATTCTAAGCTTTAAGGTGGTCTATTTACCAGATGAAATCCTCTACCTATGAGTAATTACATCAGTATTGTTTTATAGGGTACAAAAAATAGCGTGGCTGTTAAAGGTATTACTAACATTAAAAGAACTATTTTTATTTATAAATACTAAGAATTCTGCATTTGCTATTACTGCGAAGTAAATGAAACTGCCACCATAGCTTCGCGCTAGCTAGTGTTTCTCACCAATGTTTTCGGAATAGAAACCCCATTAGATGTGTCACAAAAATTTAGAATTTAAATATCCATTTCATTTTCTTAAAAAGGCACGAATAGATTTATTTAATATACTAATAAGTTCCTTTTCGTTCTTTTCATATTATGTGGAAAACAAAATTTTGAATTACAGTTAGAGAAAATCAAACGTGAGAAATCCTGTCATACCAGACAGAGATTAAATGTTACAGCATTGTAAGACAGAGAATTTTCTAATATAGATTGTTTTCATTATCTCTTTATTCCTATTCAGTTATTATGCTGCCATTGTAACACGCAAATGATATCCCCTTATCAAGTTTTCCGCGTAGTAGTTAAGTCAGCGTGGCATAATTTTAGCGACAAGAGAAAAGATTGACTCATAATGACATAATCGATTTGTGACAGAAATACGCGACTACAAGGCTGACTTAATTCAGGTAACAGAATAAACTTTTGTCCTTAGAGCTCAGAATGTAGTTTGTTGAAAAATATCTGAGCAGCATTACCGATTTCTGAATTGTAAGAAATTCTCATGGGTGATAGGAATTCAAAGGTTTGCTACAGAATAAAATGTCTATCACCCAAGTATCCATTGCATGGCATTGGAAGCATCTTTCGTTAATCACATTGATGCTATACATATCAATAAAATTTGTTGCAACTAAAAAGTATCAAAATATTATTCAGTAATATATGTATATAATTTTTAAGCCGAGCAGAATTTTTATAAGCTATGTATTATTATAATTTGAAAGATAAAAGAATTTATGCATTAACGCCCTGGTTACAGAAAAGTATCTATATTTGCCCAAAATGATTTATACCTAGCAATATACCAGATAGCCTAGGTGATTTAAATGGCCAATGATTTAGTAGCATACTGTGATCTGAAACTATTATCATAATATAGACTAGACAAGTCTTTCTATATACTAGATTTCCCATTTTTCGCGTCGAATTACTTTAGGTTGAGCTAATAGTTCACCGTACACTCGCGTTTAGTTACTATGTAGTTAAATCGGCATAGAAAACGCCACAGTATCTACGCGCTGATGTTACTTTACGCGACCTAAGACCAAATAATAACAGTATATTTTTCTAGTAAATCAAGCAACTCTCCCCCTGAACAAGTGAAAGAAGTACGATTTTAGATTCCTATATCTCGGAAGCAGACAGGAAAGGCTCTTTATTAACAATTCTCTTTTGACAATTTTTGATAAAACTTGATTTATCAAAAATTATACCTAACCTAAAACTAAACCTTTCCCAACCTAAAACTTTTAACATTTTCGAAAATTTAGAGAACTTCTCACACCACTTAACTTTATCCGTTTTTGTAGTTATACTAAGATTTATACTTAAATTTATGCCTTTCGTGCGATCTGAAAAAACTAACGTTTCATTTGGCTTAACCTCTCATTTTGGCCAGCTATCTCCAGGGCCTTTAAGCCAAACAGGCCCTCTCCACCAATTTAGTTGGGAAAACTGAAGGGGGGAACAACTACAAGAAGATAAATAAATCAGCTGGGTTAGAATGACTCGGTACATATGACCACTGATTTGCTTTAATGAAAGTGCAAATTTCCTTCATGGGATTGCCCACTAAAGTTCCCCACGCATCATTTCTTTGAATCTAAGATATGGCCGTGGTGGAGTCGGTCCAAAAATTGGGATGTCATCTAATGTAAGAGCTTCAGTCGCATATTTGGAAAGACGCACGCAGGAAAGACATGCCATAAGTTCTAGACGGGGAATAATAAGTTCTTTGAAGGGTGCGACTCTTGATTTAGCCACTGCAAAACTGACTAATGTTTCTTCTTTAGTTTCACATCTCAAAAATATTATTGCGGCATAAGAACCACAAAATACATGAAGTGTCCAGAAACTTCTATCTCCAAAACCTACACGTCGTGGTATTCTCAACTTATTCAAAATTTGTAATTTATTTTACCACCTCGAAAATTTACTTTTGATACTATCTGGTAATGAAGTACCCCAATCTGCTTTTATCGCCCAAATTTCCTGTAGCAGTAACTTTGCAGGCAATAAAACAGGTGTCAAGAAACCCAAAGGATCAAACATTGTCTGCGTTAATAACAAAACCTCTCTTTTAGACAAATTGTTCGAAACCAATACAGTCTTAATTTCAATATAAAGGTTATCTTCTTTTCTGTTCCATATAATCCCTAAAACTGGTACAGAATTCTCTATTGTGGACTCAGTGCACAAAGCACTTTGTGTTAGTTCCACATCGTTTTCTACTGGGTCATAGGCCCACATACGTAAGTCCATTTTTGCTTTAGCTAATATTTCAGTAGAATATTTCACAAAATTCACAAGCTCCTTTTCGTTATCAACAGAAGTCACACAATTATCAATATAAAAGGATTTATTTAATTTCTGAGCAATAAATAGAACTTTGGTACTTGTGCCAAATGAACTGAAATAACAGCCCCTAATAGAAAAGGGCTGGACTTTACTCCAAAAACTACCCTTGTATGGCGGAAAACCTTCAGCACATTACCTTTCTCCCACCATAAAAATCTTAAAAAGTCCCTATCTTCTTTCCGTAATTCAATCTGTAAAAGTGCAAGCTAGATATCAGAGGTTACGCCAATGCATTTTTCTCTAAATCTTAACAAAACTGAAGGGATTTCTTCGATTAAATTTTGTCCTTTTACTAAAGAATCATTAAGGGAGGGCGATCTATTAACTTTACATGATGCGTCAAAAACAGGTCTTATCTTAGTCGAGACGCTGTCTGGTTTAAACTGGGTGATGCGGTAAATAGTGCCCCTTAGAATTCAGTTCATCGTCTGGTACTATTTCAATTACATTCTCCTCCATTCATTCATTAAAAATTCTGTCATATTCTTCATATTTATGTAAAGACTTGAGTTTTCGGGTAACACAAAACAATCTTTTTTCTGCTACATGACGATTTGAAAGCAATTCTGCATTATATACTAACCAAGGTTATCCGACACAATAACGTACATCTTTGTTCCTGGAAAGAGAGTTTTAAAATTGTTCCTGAGCAATTTTTTCCTCAGCAGCGTTAGTTGAATTCTGATGAGCATCGAATATTTCAAACGTTTCTAGGCTCCAAAGATCGGAAATTTTAAAGTCGTGGTCCACTAAACTTGCACACAAAATGGAATCATCTTTATCTTTGTGGTTAACAAATTTCTCCGATGCACCACAAACTGTTCAACCAAGTTTCGTACAAACTGCTGTTAGCCCTCCTTTTAATTGTTTTACTGATCCCATGAGAATTTTTCCATAAATATCACTACCGATGAGCATTCCTATTTTTGGACAATCTGCTCCCAAATCCGACAACCAAATGTTGTTTCGTTTTAATTCTTTTAATATCGGACCCTTGGGCACCGGAGGTATATCCCCACATATTATGTCTTGATCTAAAAATTCAAATTCTAGATCTGAATACTTACGCGAACTGGCTGAACATAATTTTCCCCGAAATTTGTTATGCAACTTTGGTTCTGTTCTAGCACCTACAAACAGCGCAACATTTTCTTTAGAGACAGTTGGTAACCCCAATTCAGTGGCTAATGTTTTTAAAATGTATGATTTCTGGGAACCACAATCTAAGAGTACTCTAATATCTTTATGCTTTTTGACACCAGCTACTCTTCCGCATAAAGTCATTAAAGCTATGTCAGCAGTACAAGTTTGCCTGGCTGTAGCCGTGTGTATGTTGTCTATTTCTGATTTTTCTGTTGGAGTTTCAGTTTCATTTTTAATTTCTGGACACAAAATAATTGGGTGTGATTTACCACAAGTAAAACACCTAACAAACTGTTTACAGAACTTTGCCATATGATTTGGTTCCAAGCATTTTAAACAACATTTTCTCTCTTTAACATTAGAAATCCTTTCATTAAGAGATAATGAACGTGCATCGTAACAAATTTTACTATCATTCATTTTACCACAAAAAATACAAGCCTGTTCTTTAGTTGTAAGTAAACCTGTGGCAGAGGGAACATTAGCCTGTTTCTTAAATTTAAATTTACTTTTTGTTTCCCTCCTTGCTTGATCATGATATCCTTCTTTACGACTAACACCATCGAGTCCAAAACGCGCCAATTTTAACCTCTCCTCACCCTGCACTTCAGCCTTTAAAAATTTCATTAAGTTGGTAAGGCGAGAAAGATAGTTCCTTCAGCCTGGTTAAAGAGCGAACTCCTTTGCGACGCCTTCAAAACATACTCCGTGAGACACGACTCCACCATCGGAAACAACCACGATGTGTTTTCGCTCGATTTAAAACCTAAAGATTCTAAGGCTCTCAACTCAGCTTCAGTTTTATCATACAGTTTATCAAGAGGTAATTTATCCTTGCGATCTGTCTTCACATTAGAAACAATCAATTTAATTAGTTCCCTAACATACACTTCTAAAAATAATTCAGGTTTCCCAAAACGTTCCTTCAATGCTAAAACAGCTTTATCATAATTTTCCGAAGTAACCGGATAGCTTTCAATAAATTCTTTAGTACGTGATCCGGGCTTCATACACTGGATCAAATAGGAATATTTGTCACTTTCATATAAATCAGGGTCTGTGTGAATTTTCTCAAACTGCAACCAAAACGGTAGCCAATTTATCAATCCCCCATCAAACGTCTCGATTTTTGGAAGTCTATATAGTTTAATCTTGCTACAACAAATACCAGCACCGCTATTTGGTCTCGTTTCTAAATTGATTTCATCTGAAAATTGCAATTTTTCATTAATTTGCCGAGTTAGTGTTATGAAATCATCAGAATACACCTCGCGACTTTCGATTTCTTTAGTATCATCATCCTGTAAAGTTTTCCCGTCTTCAGTTAACAAATCAAGAATTTTATCATCTAGATTTTTTATATCTGAATATACATTTGTCGTTTAGTAAGTTTATCTCGTACTAAATCTACAGAAAAATCTTCTTTTACTTACTCCGGTTTTAAAATATTAACAGTTTTTGCAAAAGAAGCGTGACCGTTTAAGTTTCAGAGCCTTTAAAGTTTCCATAGTTAATTTTCAAAATAAAACAAAATGCTTTACAAAATAGTTTCGATTTCAAACTTAATTATACTTTAATACATTAAAAACTATCCATAACCCTTAAAATAATTTTTTTTTAAGTTTATTTCTTGAAATCCTATCTCGGGACGCCACTTTATATTATTACTAAAACTTAGCCTCATCATTAAAATAAAAATATTTTTTTCACTCATCCAAGATAGAGAGCAGTCCAGAAAACAAAAGACAAAATTTACTTATTTACCTGGGTAGTGTGATGATGAATCAAAACCAATGCTGATGCATGGGAAATAAAAACTCGAAGAAGTTGATTCATCTTATTATATTATATCTACACTACAACATAATACAATTATACTAAACTATATATACATTATAACAGTTTCCGGGACATTTTACTGTCCCCTAAAGTTCTCATCCGTCCAGAAAGCATCTCAATCCGTTCACGCCACGAGGCTCCCTCCAAAAAAAAAAACTTTTTTCCCCTACATCGACGACAGCCAACGCCATCAGTACCTCGTACATCAAATGAAGAGGAGATTTATTTTTAATGTTTGTAAGATACTAATCACTTTCACAACAGTGGCAACTACCAAAACTGCGATGGCCAATAAATAAAGCTTGCAATTCTAGTTAATTACTTAATTCAGTCGCAGTTTCTATTGTTACCTTAAAAGTATCTTCGTACTGTTGTTATACGTATTCCAAGTTTTGATAATGAATTTATGATAAATTCTCCATATCCTGATTCAAAAATATTTTTTTAGAGATGTAGCTGGAATGAAATTCACAAGGCATGAAAATTTAAAAGCTTGTCTATTATTTTGTCCATCATAGTATGAATGTACATTTTATTTATTTAAATACATGATATAAATTTTAGAAACATAAAAATTAGACTTTTCTAAAGTTCTGCACAAAATGCAATCTTTACATACCTTCAATCCTCGTTTTCCTCTCTCTCCTTTAGCTCCTTTATCTCCTTGTGGACCCTGAATTAACACAAAAGATCAAATTTTGATTACTATATATTTAATGCAATAGAACAGATCATACGAAACTCATTGCAATAATTGCAATCTAAATAATATCTCGTGAGTGTCAGGTGCAGTATAGTATTAATTTTTGGAGATAATTTTAGATTTGTAAAATTTTTAAATTTTTCTTGAGTGTTCTCTTTTTGGTTTAATTAATTGCTCCTAATCTTACAATCTACTTTTATAAATTTGACTTCAAATTCAGATCATATCACAAATTCAAGGAAACTCAATGAATAAAATGAAATTCGTGGTTAGTATAATGAGCCACATAAATATAATAGTAGGCAAAAGTGACTGGATTATGAGAAACCAATTATTCTGCCCAACTAACTATTTAATGCAAAGCAGCTATTCCAAAAACACTGCATTTATTTTTGTATCCTTCACCAGCTTTATTAATTATACCTCTTTAAAATTGAAAACTACTCGGTGTATCTGATTTCCAAGGCAAGGAATTAAAGAAAAACTTGAAGAATTAGAATGTGCATGGGCAAGAAATATGGAAGTAAGTACGGTAATAACTAACATTTGGTGTTTGATTTTGCGATTCGCATAAAAATGGAAAGGATGCAGATATGCTATGATTAATGAAGCACATCACTCGCTAAAGTAATTGATAAAAATGCAATCTAATGATTTTGAATTCGAAATAACTATAGCCACAGCGAGGTCATTACATGGCAATACTTTTACGAAAGTGTTCCATCTGAAAGATGAGTGATCATATTCTAATAGACGGTCCAAGTTCATCAAATTTCAAGAATCTCACAATAAATATTAAGCTACACCTTCTAATCGTAATCAAATGGCTTATCTTTTCATCGTCAACCTGAGAATGTTGAAATATTATTGAGAGAAGATCATGTCTATCGGATATCTTGGCAGCAAACCTTCAGATCCTGAAGGTGTAGTTCATAATATTTGGATAAAGTCCCATGAAACGTTTGAAATGTAGTCTTTCATATTCCATTAAACGTAGAAATAAACACCTCTTCCTTGGTGTATTATTAGAAATGTCCATGATGCTAGTAAAATCCACGTTTGGAAGATTTTAAGCCAAAAGACAGAATGCTAAAAAGGTAAAGAACTAATGTGGCTTCCTTATATTAGTGGAAATGACGATTTAAGCCACACTAATGCCGCTCAACCCGTGCAGTGGTTAGCGTCGCTGACTGCCGCGCCGAAGGACTAGGGTTCGAATCCCGGAGAAGGGACAGATGTTTGTAGATGTATAGTGTCTGTGCGGCATGGGGACACTCCAAATATTCGGCGAGCCGAAAGTCCTCTCGAGAATTGGTGGTAGGGGAAGATGGGTGAAAAACCCTCGGACCCGTCCCCCTGGGGTGCTCTCCATCAAAATTGGGGGCGGAACTGAGTTATTGTCACCTGTAAAATGTTAAAGGCTATTACCAACGACAGGCGTATCTTGCGTTCCTTGCCACGAGGAATTTCGTGGGCTTGGGCTGACTATAGGTCAGACAAGTGAGCATTAGTCAACAACAACAAAAAAACCACACTAATAGTTTTAACTTTAATTTATATTAATTTTATTTAATTTATATTCAAAGAAATAAGGTATTGTCATTCAACTCGAGTCATTTGTTACAGCATGCATGACATTTGAAACAATTTCCTACGAAGCCTAAAATGGAAGCTGCAATCATTGTCACTTGATTTTTGCATAAGTTGGACTTTATACAAATGCTTATATTTGCTTGTACATAACATCCGTGCAATCGAGCTTCGGCTTGCATCTCTTTACAGCACAGGGCTTGAATCTCCGGAGCTAACTGAAACAGAAAAGAATTAAGGATTTAATTTTAATTTGAGACGGCTGCTTTGGTTTTTCTGGGACATGGCTGGGTAGCTGGCTGCCCTCGTTTGTGATTTTGAAATGATGAAGCTCCTTTGTTTGGCCATGAGGCAAGTTACTTGTGTAGTGGGGCGGGCTGCATCACAAAAGCAACTCTTTACAAGAATACATGACGCCTATTGCATAGTGGACTATCCATGAATTCAGCCTAACTGATGTAGCTAGTGTTCCGTTTGCTGTGGTTTCCACCGATTCACCGCTTGTCAGACACTGATCCTATTTCATTAACATTTTTATGAACACTGTTCACGCTACTTGAAGCGCAAACCTTTACGCTGTTAAGCACCAACCTTAAAGGTTCCAGCATTACTCATAAGGACATTCTTAATTGATTTCTGGACATATAGAACGCAGGAATAACCAGTCATTAATGGCCATTTACAACATCTTCATAGGTCATTCTTATTGTTCCCTCGAAGATTAAATTTTTTTCTGCTATGTTTTGGAGAAAGCTTTTGCTTAAATTCTTACATCAAATGTTTATTTTTCTGAAAACATTATGGACTGAGTTTCCTTAAATTTTACATCCTGCAAACGAATAACATCCTATTATGTTTACATCCTGTAAACGAACAACGTTTTCTAATTTTTATCTCCAACTAACATTTAGTTTCAATTCTTCTAGAGGTTTAGGAAATAAAAAAGTATTCCATAATTTTGATTTATCCAAATGTGAACGAAACAAAATAAGCAATTATCAATTTTCTCTTTTTGCAATGCAAATAGTATGTTCATTCTATCTAGGAATAATTTAGAATTTTGAAATTTCTATTAAAGAATTTGTTACTTGAGTATAAAACTAAAATGCTATTGAAACTATTCAGATGTACCTTTGATTATTCAAATGTGATTTCTTTAATTAGGAAGGAAGTAAATGATTCACAGTTATATTAAAATTTTTATCACAATTTAAATATTTTATAAAATACTACAGTTTTTATAATAATATAAACCTTTGATCAATTTTATATACTAATTCTGTAATTTGATAAACTAAAACTCTTGTCGTATACGTATAGTAAAAATTCTCGAAACATAGCAATCAGTAAATGTATTTTGTTTACAGAATCTGTACATGTAGCTGCCACGAAGCTACAATATTTTACAAAATAAAAATAACTGTAACTATTATTTACAATATTTCCGGGCTGTCCTGGAGGTCCTGCTGCTCCTGGAGGTCCTACGTCTCCCTAACAAAAAGAAAATAAAGAGTTAATTTTTAATGCAAAAGAACGAATCGTATATAAATAATACATATATGTTTTATTAAATTAATCACTTATATATTGTGTTAGAGCATTTGAACAACTTTTACGTTTATCATTTCTTGGGAATATGTAGATTTCATTTACACAACAGGTAATTCGGAAGATTCATTAATGAAAATATGCTTATTCATTTAACTTAAATAACAGCAGTATTAATTATAGTGTTGTAAATTCATGTAAATATTAGCGTTGTAACAGATGGAGTGACTCATCCTTTAAACGGCGCATCTGCTTTTCGGTCACGTGATGCGTGATTTACAAAACTATAAACATTTCTTTTTTCTCACAGTCATGTGACTTAACGAACGTCAGTGGAGGATTTGAAAGCTCAGCGCAAGCTATGTAACTTAAAACTGTTTTACATTTTATTTCTTTCTATGTGTTAATTCATTAATAAATTAGTATTCGTCGTACATAATGGTCTTCATTATTACCCCCGAGATTCCTACAGCAGGACATTATGGTGCGGAAGGCACATACCAGAGAATTTCTAAGAGATATTATTTCACAGGAATGCGCAAATACATTGAAGATTACGTAAAATGCTGTGACAAATGTAACTGTTACAAACCTTCAAATCAAAAGCCCTCAGGTGTGCTCTAGACACCAATATATGGTCAACGCTTCGAAACGCTTGCCATCGATTTATTTGGTCCACTGCCTGAAAGCAACAATGGAAAAAAGTGGATTTTGATTGTTGAAGATTGCAGCACGAAATGGGTGGAGCTTTTCGCTTTACCCTCTGCTACTGCAAAGAAATGTGCCATTACATTAATCGAAGAAGTTTTCTTACGATATGGATTGCCTAGGAAGCTAATCAGTGATAATGGAACTCAATTCGTTAGCTCTGTCATGCAGCAATTCTGTTTTCTTCTTAACATTGACCAAGTGTTCACTCCCGTGAATCACCCTCAAGCAAATCCAGTAGAGAGAAAGAACAGGGATTTGAAACCTAGATTAGCTATACTTGTGGACGATAAGCATCCTTCTTCGGCAGAAAAGCTCCCGACGATTCGTTTCGCAATGAATAATCATAAATGTGAAAATACCGGCCAAACTGCTGCATTCCTCCAATTTGGTAGAGAGCTACGTACGCCGGACGATGTTACACACGATCTTAGGCATGTTATCTCCAATGACAATTTTGTAGCAGAGATTACCCCTTATTTGAAGAGACTTGCCTCCACAGTTAACCAGGTAAAGGAATTAGTTGAAAAGAAACAAGATTACCGAAAACAATATGCTGATGCAAGTCGAAGACCTGGACACCGATTTAAACCTGGAGATCGGGTTTGGATTTCCAAGCATCCTGTGAGCAAATCTGCCGAACAGAAAACAATTAAGTTTATGCCTCGTCGAGATGGCCCTTATGTTATTATGACTCAACGCTCACCGACTACCTATGAGGTTTCAAATTTAAGTGATCCACATACTTCATTCCTCGGCCTCAAGACCTTGTTTTGACTCGAATTCAGCACCCCTTCAACCCCTTCGCAGGAGAGGACGATGTAACAGATGGAGTGACTCATCCTTTAAACTGCGCATCTGCTTTTCGGTCACGTGATGCGTGATTTACAAAACTATAAACATTTCTTTTTTCTTACAGTCATGTGACTTAACGAACGTCAGTGGAGGATTTGAAAGCTCAGCGCAAGCTATGTAACTTAAAACTGTCTTACATTTTATTTCTTTCTATGTGTTAATTCATTAAGAAATTAGTATTCGTCGTACATAATGGTCTTCATTATTAGCCTCGAGATTCCTCTAAAATGAATAAGAATAAATATATATGTGTATGTGTTAAAAAATCTGGCAGCTCAACTAAGGGCCGAAAATTCCCCATATGGATACTTCAGAACCAAAACTGATGATGACAGACAGCCGATGGATATATTAAAGATAAGTAAATTTTAATGTTTGATTATTTCTATCGGAACTAAAGGAAAAATAAAAATTGCGGTCGCCTTGACCTAATTTCGTTTTCACTGATCGTCTGAATCACGCAAATATACGAAGAATTCTAATCAAAGTGATCTAATTTCGTTTTCGCTGATTATCCGAATCAGTTAAATATTCTGTTGAATTTGAGTTCTTTTAGATGAAGTGTGATCACCCTGATCATATTGTATGAATTCTATTGCACACCAGCTCCTTTAGTACCGAAAGAGTTGAAATATTTAAAATTTTAAGTAATTTTGAAGTATTACTGAAAATTGAAGCGTTTGAAATTTGAAGTAATTTTGAAGTATTGCTGAAAATTGAAGCATTTGATGTTTTAAGTAATTTTGAAATACTGCTGAAATTTAAATGAAGAATTTAGTAATAGCACACGCTACTTTGGCATATTTAAAAAAAGAAAAAAGAAATATGTGCATGAATATTTTCTATAAAGTTCAAGTATTTTGTTCTATGCAAGTTTCGATATGAAGCATTGAAAATAAATGTCAAATATAGTAAATACGAAGTAAAGGATTCTTAGTTTTGTTTTGAAAATACAAAAGTATTGAAATATATTGTTGCAAGTTGCTATGTTTTGCGTGAATTTAAATTACTGAAAGTGTTCCATAGCAGTTTATGTTCTGAGAATTTGTATTATATATGCTATTTCAAGCAATGAGTAGAAAGTAATGTAACATGAGTAATTACTTCATTTCATGTTTTGCTTTTGAATATGTATATTTGATGTGTATTAAATGCATTTAAAGTATTTTAAAACCTATATGTATTGGTATACTAGAAGTATACAGTTTGGGGAAATTTGTGCACTTTCAGTTAAGCATGGCTAATTTAGCAAAAGGAAAGAAGCACAATTTAATTGAATTAGCAGAAACACTAGGTATAGTGACAGAGGAAAATTTTGGAATTCCTGAAATAAGTAATGCTATAATCACTAGTCCCACATATGACGCGGAATTTACAAAAGAATGTTTGAACCGCATCATAAACGATGGGAAAGAAATGGAAACGGCACAGCTTGCTGAGAGAGAGAAAGAAAATGAACGTTTGTTTGAGTTGGAGAAATTAAAATTACAATCTAGTGTTACTGCTAGTAGTTTGGAGTCTCAAAAGGTATCTTCTCCTGCAGACGCAGAAATGCCTAAATTAGAATTGAACAAGTAATTCCTAATTTTGATCCTAAAACTTCCGATATGAGTTTGTTTCTGGATTTGTTTGAGAGGCAATTAACCCTTCTGAAGGTACCAGTTTCAAAATGGGTCATCTATCTTGTTGGTCTTCTGTCAACCGATGTTGCAAAATTAATTGCAAAAGAATCTTCTGGTGATGCTCAGGACTATCAGAAAATTAAGCAAATTCTCTTAAAGCGCTTCAAATTGAGTGCTGAGAAATTTAGGATATTGTTTATCCAACATACGAAAAATCCCGAAAACACCTAGAGAGACTTTTATTTTGATTTACAAAACTATTTTGATGGATGGCTTAAGGAATCAAAAGTCACGACGTTTGAGCAGTTAAAGAATTTGGTACTCGCAGATCAGATTAAGAAAAAGCTCCTCCAGATTATAAAGAACATTTTTTGGATAACTGGAGTGAATGGAACAATTCACTTCAGCTTGTTGACAAATTAGATATGTATCAAGAAGTTAGACATGTACGAAATAAAAACGTTAGTAAGGAGACCCTTAAGTTCCAACAACGAGATGGTCCCAAAAATTATGGAGGTAACCCTCAGCTTGCAAAGAACGCCTCATCAAGAGGTAATGTAAAACATTATGATCAACCAACTGTTAGTTGCTATGGATGTGGGATGTCAGGCTTTATTAAGGCTAAATGCCCCGTCTGCGCCCCTCCTTCCAAGAAAGCAGAAGCTGATTTTAAAACTATACACCTTCGGACATTCTCTGTCGAGGAACACCAGACGACTCTTTCGAGAGTAAAAATAAATGGGTTAACTGGAATTGTGTATGCTGACACTGGAGCCAGTTACACTATAGCGGGAGAAACATTGTATCGTCTTTTGAGAGAAAGAGGAATAGAATTTAGGAAAACTAGTATGAATGTTACCCTCGCCGATGGTCTACAGAAGGAAACAGAAGTTTATAAGACCCAAGTAGATATCGAAATTGAAGGACGATCTTTTCCCATAACTTTATTTGCGTTACCTACAGCAAAAGATAACAGAACGCTTTTAGGAACTGAATTTCTGCGGTATGCTGGAATTGTTTTAGACCTTCCAAATAATAGATGGTATTTCCATGACAATCCTAAACAGAAATTTAGCTTCAGTGACGACATTCTCAAACTATCCGAACGTCCACAAAGTGCAGAAGTCAATACGATGCGATTAAGAGAAAATGAAGGAAGACATCTAACTGAAAACCATAAGGAAAAGCTCAATGCTCTGTTAACGAAATATGAAACTGTTCCAACAAGGGGGAAAAGACACTCCTTATATTGAACACCACATAAATACCGGGAATAATCCTCCAGTTACAGTACCTCCATACCGGATGCCTCCAGCCAAGAAGGATATTTTAAAGAAGGAGATTGACGATCTGCTGGAAAGGAAAATAATAGAAGAATGTGAGTCTCCATATGCTGCACCAGTGGTTCTTGAGCCCAAACCAAACGGAAAAGTTCGACTTTGCGTTGATTACCGAAGACTGAATGCTGTTACAATGTCAGACTCATATCCATTACCTAGGATGGATGACTTACTGCATGCTGCTAAACATAAAGCATATATGGCAACCATTGATTTACGGTCTGGCTACCATCAAGTCAGCGTTTGTCCTACAGACAGAGACAAAACAGCGTTTGTTTCCCCTTTTGGAACTTTCTGGTTCGTTCGAATGCCTTTCGGACTGAAGACTGCTCCGGCCACTTTTCAATGATTAATTGATAAATTCCGAAGCGGCTTAAAGGATATGCTTGTTCTCTCTTACTTAGATGATATTATAATACTGTCAGAGACTTTTGAAAAACATATAGCTGATCTAGAAGCGGTTTTCGAGAGATTGTTGCAATTTAAACTTAATGCAAATCGTGAGAAATGGAATTTTGCTTGCAGTAAAGTGAAATATCTTGGTCACTGGATTACTAGTGAAGGAGTAGAAGTTGATCCAGAGACGACCTCTGCTATACAGAAGATGCCTGCTCCAAGAAACGTAAAACCAGTGCAGTCTTTCTTGCAGACCTGTTCCTGGTATAGAAGATTCATACCGAAATTTTCAGAAATAGCTAGACCTCTAAGCAATCTAACAAAGAAGAACGTAAGCTGGACATGGGGACCAGAGGAAGAAAATTCTTTCCAGACATTAAAACGACTTCTTGTTAGCCCTCCCATCTTAAAGCAAAATGATGCAACAAAGCCTTACATTATTCGGACGGATGCTAGTAATTACGCTTTGGGTGCTGTGCTATTACAGGGAAAAGGTTCAGAGGAACATCCAATAGAATATGCTAGCCGTTTGTTGTCCGCAGCCGAAAGAAATTACTCTACAACAGAAAGAGAAGCCCTTGCTGTTGTAGGCTTTGAATAAATTCCGTGGCTACATCGATGGTCAAGAGATTACTGTGGCCTCAGATCACCAACCTTTGAAGTGGATTTTAAGCTTAAAGTCACCTACGGGCAGACTTGCTAGGTGGGCAATGCAATTACAGTCTTATAATTTGAAGATGGAATTCATTCCTGGAAGAGCTAATTTTGTAGCCGATATGTTGCCACGTCCTGCGTGCAACCATGAAGGAGAATCATGTGAAGTTTGTATGATAACTATCGACATGCCAACCAGAAGTGCAGCAGAAATTCGTGAAGAACAGCTGAAGGATACAGAGCTTAAAAAAATCATAGAATCTTTCTAAAGTGAAGTCAAAGATGAAAATTTTTCAAATTGGACCAGACGAGGTTATATAATGAATCAAGGAATTTTATATCACTACTCGCCAGACTCTGAATCAGAGGAAGCTCAACTAGTAGTACCACAGCATGAACAAGAAAAGATTCTTAAACAATATCACGATGCTCCTACAGCAGGACATTATGGTGCGGAAGGCACATACCACAGAATTTCCCAGAGATATTATTTCACAGGAATGCGCAAATACATTGCAGATTACGTAAAACGCTGTGACGAATGTAACCGTTACAAACCTTCAAATCAAAAACCATCCGGTCTGCTCCAGACACCAATATATGGTCAACGCTTCGAAACGCTTGCCATCGATTTATTTGGTCCACTGCCTGAAAGCAACAATGGAAAAAAGTGGATTTTGATTGTTGAAGACTGCAGCACGAAATGGGTGGAGCTTTTCGCTCTACCCTCTGCTACTGCAAAGGAATGTGCCATTACATTAATCGAAGAAGTTTTCTTACGATATGGATTGCCTAGGAAACTAATCAGTGATAATGGAACTCAATTCGTTAGCTCTGTCATGCAGCAAGTGTGTTTTCTTCTTAACATTGACCAAGTGTTCACTCCCGTGTATCACCCTCAAGCAAATCCAGTAGAGAGAAAGAACAGGGATTTGAAACCTAGATTAGCTATACTTGTGGGCGATAAGCACCATTCTTGGGCAGAAAAGCTCCCGACGATTCGTTTCGCAATGAATACTCATAAATGTGAAACTACCGGCCAAACTGCTGCATTCCTCCAATTTGGTAAAGAGCTACGTACGCCGGACGATGTTACACACGATCTTAGGCATGTTATCTCCAATGACAATTTTGTAGCAGAGATTACCCCTTATTTGAAGAGACTTGCCTCCACAGTTAACCAGGTAAAGGAATTAGTTGAAAAGAAACAAGATTACCGAAAACAATATGCTGATGCAAGTCGAAGACCTGGACACCGATTTAAACCTGGAGATCGGGTTTGGATTTCCAAGCATCCTGTGAGCAAATCTGCCGAACAGAAAACAATTAAGTTTATGCCTCGTCGAGATGGCCCTTATGTTATTATGACTCAACGCTCACCGACTACCTATGAGGTTTCAAATTTAAGTGATCCACATACTTCATTCCTCGGCCTCAAGACCTTGTTTTGACTCGAATTCAGCACCCCTTCAACCCCTTCGCAGGAGAGGACGATGAAACAGATGGAGTGACTCATCCTTTAAACGGCGCATCTGCTTTTCGGTCACGTGATGCGTGATTTACAAAACTATAAACATTTCTTTTTTCTTATAGTCATGTGACTTAACGAACGTCAGTGGAGGATTTGAAAGCTCAGCGCAAGCTATGTAACTTAAAACTGTCTTACATTTTATTTCTTTCTTTGTGTTAATTCATTAAGAAATTAGTACATAATGGTCTTCATTATTAGCCCCGAGATTCCTCTAAAATGAATAAGAATACTAAATATATATGTGTATGTGTTAAAGCGTTTATTTTTTTGAATTTGGATTTTATGTACTTTTGCATTGTTATGTATTTTTTTTTATTTATTTCACGAATTCTGTGTAGTGATTTCATGATTTTAGTCTACATAACTGAGTTAGTGGCAACTTATTGTATTTGTATGTGCTTATTTCATGTATAATATTTAATTCTCGAGATCCAGATGGACAAATATGATCGAGATGGACGTTGGCATTGTAACAATAACTCAACCGGAAGTAGGGAGGCAAACTCTCTACCGGGTCTTGGCGACTTTCTGCAAGTCTCAGAAAACGCATTTTCATAGCCCAAAGAAGTATTTTCTAAAACGTTTCAAAAGTACTTCTCATTCCCCCTTCAGCGAAACTAGAAATAAAATAAGGTTGCATTGGAACCTGAGTAAGTTACATTGCATTTGAATTGAACGCAAAGATGTGAATTCAGTTCTGAATTTCGCAGTTGTTTGGCTATTAAGTTTCTCGTTTAGTTAAGACTGCTTTAAAATTTACAAGTAATTTTAGTGATTTACTAAATTACTCTAAAGATAATTTTGGTTGTTCTTTCTGAGTTCATTATAGTTGCTTTTTCGCTTCTAAAAGCTATCATTCATCTTAATAAAGATTGAAATCCTCCTATACATTTGGCTTGTTATTTAAGAAGATCTTTATGAACCTATAGTAAGCAGCAAAATTCAACTATCAGCAAATCACTAATTTGCAGTAATCACTAATCAGTTTTCGATTTGTCCATATTTATCACGCCCTCTATTACCGAGGAAACTGATTTTAGTAAACATTCTCTTTAAACTTTTTCCAAACTTTTCTCTCAAGTATAGCTTTGGAGTTAAATTTTTATTTTTCAGATTCTTGATCTATAAAATTCCACCCATGTTCAGCATAATTCAGTTGTCTGTTGGATAGTACGACTTGATATAATTCAGTTGCTTCTCTTAAAAACATGAAATTTTTACAGATCAGAAAAATGCAAATTAAAACTCTTGTGTCCCTTTCATATATTTTAATTCTGACAATATTTGTACAAAAACAGGACAAAGATTGAAAGGTGCATATTGTAAAGTTAGAACGAACAGTGGGGTCGTTAACATCTAAAAGAACAAAGAAGACATTTATGGCCATCCGAAACAGCAAAAAAAATTAAAAATAAATAAAGCAATAAATAATGAAAATGTAAAATTAAATAAAATATAAACAGAAAACAAATTTAGTTACATTAATCATATACACTCACGTTTGTGAAAATTGCAACACCATGAAGGACTTACGCGAGTGAGCTGAAATTTTCAGGAAATGCAAAGTAGCGCATGATATGCAAATGATTAGAATTGCAAATCCGTAGCGCATGCGTATGCTGAGCAGCGACCTCTGAACGGCTGATGGATCCGAATAAATAGACGGCTGTAGCGAGGCGTGTATGGTTATCGGTGGTTATCTGCTAGTGGTAAACGTTAACTCAATCTGTACTTATGCCTCGTCGACGAAAGAGAGCGAGATTTGAACAACTTACAGAGTTTGAACGAGGGAGAATCATCGGCCTTCGTGAAGCTGGATTGTCGTATCGTGCAGTAGCCTCTCGTGTGCAGCGTAACAGCAGCACAGTGATGCGCGTTTGGAAGCAGTGGACGGACGAGTGTCGGACAACTCGGAAATCCGGGAGTGGACCCCGAAATGTGACGTCAGCTCGCGATGATAGACACCTGGTCCGCATGGCGCGGACGGACCGTACAGCTTCCTCTAGACAATTGGCAGCACTGTGGTCAATAGCTACAGGTGTTTCATTGTGTGCTTCATCAATTCGTAGACGTCTGCTGCAGTGTGGACTGCGCGCACGGACTCCTTTATACAGGATCCCCCTAACGCACGACCATCGCCGCCTGCGGCTACAATGGGCCAATCAGCATAGAGACTGGCGTGCTGATTGGCAGCATGTCGTGTTTTCTGACGAATCCCGCTTTAATTTGTGGTACCATGATGGCCGCATTCGTGTCAGACGCTATGCCGGTGAACGCCACCTTCCGGAGTGCATTATCGAACGCCACAGTGGACGAACACCCGGAGTTATGGTCTGGGGCGCCATAGCATATCATAGACGATCTCAATTGCTACGAATTGTGGGCAATCTGAACAGCAACCGGTATATCCGTGAAGTTCTACAGCCCGAAGCTGTTCCCTTCCTTCAAAGCTTGCCAGGCGCTGTATTTCAACAGGACAATGCCCGCCCTCATACTGCTCGGATTGTTAAATCCTTCTTTGCAGCGCAGCAGGTACAGCTTCTTCCTTGGCCTGCGTGTTCCCCGGATATGTCGCCAATTGAACATGTGTGGGATGTCATTGGTCGGCGTCTTGCTCGTGATCCTCGTCCTGTTGCGTCTGCAGACGAACTTTGGGTACGCGTACAAACGATATGGAATGCTCTTCCTCAGTCAGACATTCAAACTTTGTTTGACTCCATGCCACGTCGTGTAGCAGCACTTATTGCGGCGCGTGGTGGCCACACAAAATACTGATTCTGATCTCTTGTTCTTGTTTGTTTGCTTTGAACATTTAATCATTTATTTGTACCACTACCACTCAACTGTGTATTAAATTGCATTCAATTATGACGATTCCTTCTTGGTGTTGCAATTTTCACAAACGTGAGTGTATATGTATAAGTTAAAAGTATTATAAAAATTAAACAAAATAATAAAACAAATGGAAAGTAAGTAAGTTAATGGTAGCAACACGTGATACAAAGGATTTAAAAACATAAATATTTTGAATATGTTTTTCACTGTCATATAAAACTGTTTCTTTTTTTAATTATTAACACAAAGGCTTCTTGCTCATATTGAGTGAATCCCGTAAATATCTTGTTTCTTGAAATAATGCGTTTCGAATGATGATTTTCCTTCCTGTTCATTGATCTGCTCAAGATTTCCAAAATAATTTGCTCTTCTCTGGAAAAGTGAAGCACGCATCCAGTTGTGAACATCAGTATCAATTTTACTACTCGAGAAATGTTTCTATGGATAACAGAATAAAACAGAATAGATATGTACAATACATATATGCTGATACTGCGATTCAGTTTCTATACAACATCATCTCATTAGAGGCATCGGTTGGAATTGAGATCTTTTCCAAACCTGCATCCGAAGTATGAAAGTATGGAAGTCAAGAACAAAGACAGGACATAGGAAAATTATTTCTTTCTAATATTTTTGTACAGATACACAGTTACACTACACTATTATTTTAAACTACCAGTTCACCTTTGAGTAACCGCAAGAGACTATCAGAAGGATTTTCGTCCCGTCAAGTAAAATAAAAAGTTAAGATACGTTCAGCTGAGGGGTACACAAACTCAACTCTATTCCGCGCAGGTAATCAAAACAAACGTTTAAACGGCATCAGATGCAGACTACAAAATTAGCACGCCTAACTAAACCTTGGCTCACCGTGAGAGATGCCTTCAAAGCAATCGCAGCAGAGACTGCCGGCAAGTGAATTTGAACAGTAGGGAAACAAACTGATGATCAGCCTATGCTGCCAAGCGCTATCTTCCCCTGAGAACTCAAGAACGTTGAACTTATTTATACGTTAGTTTATTCGCATTTTGCTGGAAATAGTGATGATCTTATATAGTAAATAATACCTTACCTATCTTATTATAAACTAATAATAATAAGATAACTGGGTTAGTTAAAATGAAATCTCACGCAGGCTTTTATGTACTTAAATTATATTTTCAAACTGAAGCGTTCAAAACTTACAGCAGGTCCTGGAGATCCTCTAAGTCCTGGAGGTCCTGGTAATCCTGAAGTTCCCTATAATTTTGGAAGAGAATTTTTCAAATATTCTGAATTAAAATTACTGCATTCTTACAGTAAAACTTCTAATTTTTGTTAATTCTAGGAAAGTATTACCAACAGCACTAATAAATTTTGTTTAAATATATTTTTTTGTATATACCACACAATATTTTAATTATAGCATTTTTATATTTATGTAATCTTCTCTAGCTTTTTAAAATAAGGTAGACACTTTTGATCACTTTAATATTAAGCAATAAAATTAGAAAAACTATACAGGCTGCCAATAAAATAAATCAGCTAGAAACAAGAAATACCATTCTTTAGTAATCGTAATTCTCAAGCGGAAAATTCGATAAAATCTGAACTTCAGAGTTAGTGTATTTTAAACTACAAACCGTAGGTCCGACAGGTCCCTGGTCACCTGGAGGACCAGCAGGTCCCCTGTCTCCTTTTTCTCCTGAAAGGCCTACATCCCCTTGTTTTCCTGCCGGTCCGGGAGGTCCCTGTAAAAGTTTATACCACAAATGAGTACAAAGGCAAAATATGTATCATAGATTCAATACAAGAATATCAATGGCCAAGTAATGTCTTCATAATTTTAACCATAGAAGATATTCATGAGAAAACCTTTACCTTCAATAAAAGCATTAGAAAATTTAATGCTACATATATTATTCACACATAAGTTCAAAAATATTTTGAAATAAATACTGTTATCAGGACTTAGTGTTCTGTGCATCATTTTAGGAAACATTGTAAATTCTGTAAAGGGTTCTTATCCTTACGTTCTAAGTCCTGAACTGGAACAGGGAGCGGAAGGTACGCTATGTTGTGGTGTAACTGCTGGGCTGGAGAATAACTGCACGTGAAGGGATTTGAAATCCTCTTTTATTCAATCGCTATTAAATACAAAACTTCCCAACTCGGAAGAGATACAGAACGTAAAAGACCGCACTTTGGTCAACTTAACAATCAAATAAATTTAAATAAATTAAAATAGAACTTAAATTAAACTTTGCTTCGCAGAGCAATTCGCGGAAGTTGGCCTCTACCGAAAAGGGTGCGTAGCAAGGTATACTAAATACTACCGCACTTTAATTTATTTTACAATGCAATCACGTAGTAAGCACTATGGCTTATAAATTTAAACTGCTAGCTGGTCAGGCGAACGTTGAGCAGCGTGACCGTGATCTGAGGCAAAGCTCTCACACACCGAGAGGTTTCTACCTCTGGCTTAAATAGTGCTTGGCTGAACTTCAAAAATTAGCATAAGCTAAAAACGCGCGCTTCTTCTGACAGGAAGTTGAAGCAGAGAGGAGATAGAAAAGATTTAAATTAAAATAAACTTGGTTAGTTTAACTAAAACCTTACACTGTGATATTTTACAAATAAATTTTTTGTTCTCTAGAAACTAACATTCAGCATTTTAAAATGGAAAGCCTAATGTGTTGCCTTGAGATCAGAATTCGGTATAACTAATATAACTTCTTTCTTCTTCTAGCGAAGGATGGCTTTAAATAATCTTACATATAACTGATTCACAAATGAAGAGGTATAATGCCCAGAATTGATTTTATAGTTTTATATGATAAAGTTCTTCAGCAACAGAATCTTTAATATGCACTTTAAATTATATAAAGGCTTTTATCGGACGTATAACAGTTTAATTAACAAAATAAAAAAATTCAGACTCTAGGAAATATGATTTATAAGAATTCTGCGAAAGAAATATTTTCGTATTTATATTACACGTGTACAAAAAATCACGAAAAGACCCGTGCGCTAGTCTTTAAAATGAACAAATATCAGTTAAGACAGCCACAGTTTACAATATTGACTGTTTGATCTTCAGCTTTAAATAAATAAATACATAAATAAATGTTTTAAAGCCATACGGAGTAATTTCAACCCAATTTGTTAAAATATTCTTAAAAATTCCTGATTTAGTGACAGTAATAACACATATTAAGAGAAAGGTCAATGGTCAGTCTTTGAGAACCGCATTTATTACGTTTTACAAGCTTATGAATAAAGAGAAATTTTTGGACTTTATTTTAATTAACAAATTATCGTATCTGTTGCAATAAAATTAAATGTATTTAAATCATTATTAAATTCGTCTTTAAAGATTGGATAAAATTAGTTCCTTTCTGCTAGTTTGCTTCTAATTAGTTCAGATGGAATGTATTAATAAATAATTGTAATAATAATTCTATATTAGTATGTAATATTTTTTACTATCTTGCCAGGGAAATTAGCATACTGTAATTTATTAATGTGAAAATAATTTAAATTTGAAAAATATATCCGGCATAAAATTTAGAGTGCTTTATAAATTCTTTACTTGCAGTTTATGCTGTTATGAAAAAATGTGAAAGCAGTAAAACATGCTGAGCGTAAAGCAAATGCATTTGATTAGATGGAACTAATAACTGATCATTCAATACGTGACCTTGGCGTGTTAGTGAATCACGAAAGCCCATTTCTAATAATGCAATTCCAGAAAGACCACACCCAAACTTCCTTGCGACTCTTTTTGATGAAACGTTGGTTTCCGCAGTTCATGAATGCATTAAATAATACTGACAAAATAGTTTATAACACAGCTGTACATCCATTCATTTATGATCCATTTTTCTCATAGCTTAGGGTATAGTTTAATCAATGATTCCTAAGACAAATTCTTCAAAAAGAAGAGTATTTTTATTCTTATTTCGAGATGTTTATGCTTTTTGTTTCCGTCCTCTTGTTTTTTCTGCCCCGCGCTCTCTCTAACTGTATATGCGGAGTAACACCTTATTTAAAAGAGGCGACAATGGGAGAAATAGCCTGTTTATTTTACTTATCAAAACTATATGTTCTGTGTTTATCCTTCAATTAAATCGGATCCCATGCGTCGAGCCAATGTACCCATCGAGCTGATTATGGGAGAAAAGATGAATTTGTTACATATTATTAGAGCATATTATTAAAAGATATTAGCAAATATTTGGTATAGTAGAATTGTATTCTCAGAGGAGGGGGTGCCTTCATGAGGAACGTTTTAATGGAAATTAGACCGTATTCATTTCAAATATGGGGAAAACAACAAAAGCTCCCATGCACTCAGCATTTTCGTCGTTATTCGTTACTCGGATCGAAATACTAGTGTTCAGCACTTTTATCGCTCTGCTGCTCGTACGTTAATACAAGCTGTGTTTGAGGAATCCATTAGCATAATTAAGTATAACTTTTCTGGGCTTGAAAAATTAGAATTATTACATCGTAGGTAGTGAGTTTTTACGCCTACATAACTCAAAACAGGAAAAATTTAGACGAGTAAAAGGATTAAACTTACCGGTTTTCCAGCAGTTCCTGGAACTCCCATTTTTCCCGGTTCACCAGGTGGCCCCTAGAACAGAATAAAAGAAAAATATTGATTTCAAAATTATAACACACCGCCATGTTTCAAGGAATGAACATCGACAAAGCCGTTAGTGTTACCTTTTAAGTCCCCATCAACGTTTAACAGACTTGAAAGGCTATGAAATACATCTTCATAATCACTGCCGTTAAAGCTTTGCCTTATCATTGAAGGATTCAACAATCAATAATAATAATGCAAATTCTTTGGTTTACTATACGAAAATGTAGTGATCATATTACAGAATTCACATTATTTCTCTCTTTCTGAATTCTCCACTTTCTCTGAATTAATTAAGCATTCATTCAATACTTATTATTTTCATTAAATTTCTCTAGCTATTTCTTAAAAAATTAGAAATCCTTCCTGTTAGAGCTTTAGAAGACTTGATATTACATTTTTTATTTTCTATTACAAATGGAAATCAAATGAATTAAAACCTATGCCATTAGAGTAACGGAATATTTGAATACTACTGTACATTTATAAGTTAAATTTTGCTTGCTAGAAAATATATTGTTAGTTGTAACATACTCCCTTCGAGTTCTAAGTATTGGATATTTCAGGAAACTTTAAAATATCATCATATTTAAGCTGCATTCAAATTCTAATTATTATTTGGTAAAGGAATCGAAATTCTCGTTCCTTCTCGTTCATGCACAGAAGTCTACTCTTAATACTTAATTCTAAAAAACCATTAATTTCTCTCATATTCCTCTAACCATCAGATATATACAGCAATTATATTGCAAAGACTGTTATTAATCTTATTTAACTCATTAACTCCCTAAACTGAAAAAACGCTTGCTGCTGTATGCTACAATATACCGCGGACGAAAGGAAGAATTACGTTTACTGAGAAATAAGAAAATGACAATTAAAGTACCTCTTATTCAAAGCTATACTTCTAGATAATAACGAAACTGAATCACAATTTACAATTCTATAAGCTGTTCTTTAATAACAGCCTACAGCAATTTCGTTAGCGTGGAACATATGGTTATCTCGGCATTTGAATCTGGAACATACTTTTAGCTTGAATATGTGTTAACATGAGACGGCTGCTGAAGATCCATGATCAGACCTCACACTAACTTAGAAATAATGAACATTCGCTTAGTGTGTCATCGATAGAAAAACATACCCAACTAACTAACCATATGTCTAAAGACGTTCTGCAAAATCAGATTGTTCCCTCTAACAAATACAGATAGCATTACTAGACAAACAACGTGACACAACAATAAGGCCTACACCTTAATGTTCTAGTGTAATTTTTCGTTGTGTTGCATGATCGTTTTGGCAGTTGACTAAACTAAGAGCTTTTAAGAAACTCTGTTGCCGCAACTAGTGAAGAAAATTAATTAATCGCTACAAAGCAATACCCATTTTTTTAAGTTGATGAACAACACATAATTATTAAAGGTGCGCTCAGAATCTGAATCAACATGGGAAATATATTGATTAAAAAGTAGTTAGATATTAGATAATAAGTTGAGAAGTTGGCAAAACTGCCAGTATTAATTTCTGAGGAAAGAATAACTATAAGTCTGTCTGTACACGTTAACCAGTCTTCCCCGCCTTTCTACCTAAGATTACCTACAAAATTCAATGTGTTACATAGTGTAAGTTTACCCATAAAAATATAATAGTATGTCAATAATATATATATAGAAGGATTGATAATCGCTTAACAGTTATAAATAAATATATACTTATCATCGACTAACCGCCGCCTTTCGTTTTGGCTGGCAGATCTTGTGCCGGCCAAGTATTTATTAACAGTATTTTTTCATACGAAATGGTAGTATGTTAATATTAACCTTTCTGATCCCTCTGCCATGTTTATGTTTTATTTTTTAAATCTTTTGAATTCTTTTCATCATTTATTTTTCATTTTAGGTAATGCTAAATGTTAAGGTTAAATTAAAAGGTTCCCTACATTTTCATTTGTTTATTACCCATATTGCTATTAAAAGTACAAAACTACAATGCTTAATTATACTGTAGATCCTGCTAAAATAGTAGTACTATACTGAAAGTAAAAATTCAATCCAAAGTTACTCTACAAATTAATACTAATGTAATTTACAAAATCTACTTTTAATCTTTATTTGTGCTGAGTTATAAACCTCTAATCTTGTTCTTGGATCAAGATAGATATTTTTTATGAACAACGTGCTGAGCTTAGTTCTAAAAATTTTTTTCTTTCTTTCTCGTAGATCTCGCGAATACAACTCATCTTGAACGATACGTTCTTACATAGCATCTTGAATAATACATTCAACCTTTGTAAATTGTTTAGCATTGGCATCCCTTGCTTCGAAATTGACGAAAGCGTTATTTAGTTGCAAAAAAGAAATAGATAAACACTTTGCAGTGAATTTCTTTCCTGGCTCCTCTTTTTATTTATCTTCTTCCTCCCTCGCTTTTCCTTCTGCTACTGTTAGTGCTTCAAATTCAATCAGATCTTCATCCGAAAGTTCTTTTGTTTCACAATCTAGAATTTCTTCTACCTCTTTCTATTTCACATTCTAATTTTAGATCTTTCGCAATTTTAGCAATTTCTTCTACAATTTCTTCAAGCTTCTCTACTATTTCAAATTTTTCAACCATACTATTTGCATGGTATTTTAGACACTTTTTCCAAATCCGTTACACACTTCCATGTAATCCAAGTATTCTTGATACATTAAAGTATGCTATACTGCTTTCAAAATTATTTTGAAGATAAATCAGCATTATAATTACGGTTTCGACGGCTGGTGCGAATATTGTTGTTGCTGATGCTCACTTATGAAAATCGTCCGGAGGAGGCGATTGACCAGGGGCATTAATAAAATTTTGAAAGGTATACTTCTTTCCGCACGATTTCAACAGCCCGGGAAATGAAGCAGTTTAATCAGTCTTCGAAATGCATTTGACTCATCAAAACTTTTCTGTTTGAACAGTAGTAAACAATTAGTCAGTTCTCGTTAACGATACTTAAATGCACGAGGGTTTCAAAGTGCTAAATTAGGAAAGGCTTTAATTTAAAAACTGCTGCATTCCCTGCAAGCAACAATGTTAACCGATTTTTGAAAGCCTTAAATCTTAAATCTTCTTCTTGGTCCCAGCAGGCATGCGTTTATATTGCAGACTGGTTTCGTCTACGTTCAGTTTTTATTCTAGTGGATAACTTTTGACTATAGACGAATCAAAACGAATTTTGGGGCATTATCTCCATCCGCACTTCCTGATTCTCCTATAATATACTACACATTATGCAAAGGAAATCTTTTTTTAAAACGCTTAAACCACCAGTTTTAGCCTGAAAATCTGCGTAATCATTTCCAGCCCGCGATTTTAAGTCTGAAACAGGAATTCGCTGGCAATATATGAAGACTCATGGATGTCGTTTTTGTATTAAATCTTAAATCCAAATAAACAAAATTTCGTCACCTCATGAATGATTCTTCGTCACAGCTTGCTTATGATTGTAAATTTCATAGATGCAAATCCCTTAATACCTTCCTGAGTTCTCTCTTTGTTTTAAAGAATGGTTGATACGGGAGAATGTGATAACTTCAAATCACGCGCTAGCATAATGCATTTTCTTTCCGCCTTCATAATGCTGGATAACTTTCCTTTCTAAATCAGTCGTTTTTCTTGACTTCACAGCTCCCCTATACATGTAGTCATTTTCCTTTTAGAGGATATTTTATATGCATTCAGTACAATTAATATTCCATACTCAATAGAAGCTTGAATGTTTGAGTTTATATGTGCGAGATATGCCTGTGTGATGAAAAATGCTGCCTGATAAAGTCAGCGTTTTTTTTTAATTTATAATTAGAAAAGCTATTCACCTGTCACCAAAAAGCTAAAACGTACAATCTCAGATTACAATTTTGTATGTGGAACTCATATATTTTTAACGTGAAACTTCGAAAAAGACAACATACGGCCACAAAGAAAACTTTATGTATAGTGTAAAATCACAGTGAATTTGTGCGTGTTACCTGATAACGCTATATTTATCGGTTTTGAATGCACATTATAAAAAACATTCACCTGTCACAAAAAAAAAAGAGTCCGCAGATTAAATTTTTCTCAATGGAACACAAATACCTCAAATATGCTACTTTGGAACTCACTACCTCCCCGTTCTCGGAGCGGGTAATTTACGTGCCTGTTACCTTTCTTGAATGTGGTAACCATTTCTCAGGCTCCCTTTGCGAAATGAAACCCTGATTCCCCGTCACCCATTATGACCATGGTAGATGCGTAGCCTACCATCGACAGTTGATAAGGCAGCCACTTGAAAGATACGTCTCTGGTACGAGCCCGTGTGATCAACCCGAAGTTACGTAGAGTCATCACATATTACAGACACGATGTCCGATTAGTTTTGGTCTCATAAAAGCGCTCGTCCCGAGAAGATTGGAGCTGTGTTGCATGTATTACCTCTAGAATTTTTACACTTATTTAAGTAATAAGAAACGATCTAAGGAACTGGAACTTATTTAATGAGCCATTGGTTGCACCTTAATATGGCATGTATTGTACACGCGTAGATTGATCTTTGAGACAAGCATATGACTACTAGCAGGAACATCCAGACAGCTTTTTTGCGATCATAGAATTTCGGAGTTGCGCGCAACTGGAATCCACTAGTGATGAAGAAACCTTAGAAATGCGTTGGGAGTCGCTGGTTTATGACGGCTTACTCATTTATTTCACACGCACGGAATCGCACGTGGCGACAAACAAAACCTTGTTTGCGGTGTAAAATCACTGTAAATTTGTCTCAGTTCTCTAATAATGCTAGTTATCGTACACGCATCAATAGTTATTATTAGTGTAAAATCTATTTCTTTATTTTTTTTACGTTTTTGTGCTTGTAAGATCGACCCTTCATAAGTGGTATAGGTTGTAAATCGATGACCAAGTGTATTTTAAAAGCATTTTTACCATCACTTATTCTGATAAAACACTCATTTATAGTATATGTATTATATAGGTACGAAGATAACACGAGTATAAAATTTTGATGCCCAATAAAGCATTCTGGAAAACGTTTTCTATTCAAAGATCTAATCGACTTTATATGCTACAATTTCACTTACTGTTGGTCCAGGATTGCCAGGGCTTCCATCATTTCCATCTTTTCCAGTAGCGCCCTGTTTAAAAAAAATATTACAAGCACACAATTGTATTTAATTTTACTAAATGAATAACACTTATTATTCAGTCAATGAAGAGTATGATTGCGATTACTATTAATCATTATTAATTTTTTATATTACATTGAACATTTTGACTTACTTCCTGTACCTTAATGTTAAATGTTATACATTTCACTATAAATTTTATACTGCTTAAAAGTAAAAAGACTGAAATTAAATAATTAGTTGTACTTATAACACTAAGAAAAAATCAAGACTTAATTTAAGTTTGAAATTTCAACTAAAAATTTTGTTACAGATCTCAAGTTCGTCGTAAATAAAGTTTACGGAATCAATTAAATGAAATAAATTCCTGAAATGGGCTCATTTTCATACCAAATTGGTTTAACAAATAACTACCTCTAGATCTAACTAACATTTTAGTATGTTGCAAAAATTATTTCACATCAAGTTCGACAATACATAAAAAGAAATAAGAACATATGACATATTTACACAATTACTGGAGAAACTATGGCAAAGCAATTTATTTGTAATAGCAGCAAACTAGTCATATTTTATGGCCCCATGACCAGTCTTAATCTAATTCTCCTGCTAGGAATCTTCAAAACGTAAATTACTAAGCAATATGGATTGTCCTACTTATGTTAGTATGTGAAAATTAGAAAATTCGTACTAAGTAAACTTTTTACATAGCTGTTATTCTAACTTCAAGTTTATCCTGCTTTGAAAAACGATTTAATATTAACTGTAGCTAAGACAAATTTTTTAAAACAGTTTATATCTATTTTACCTTTGGTCCAGGAACACCTGGTTCTCCTGCCGGCCCTGGAAAACCGGGATTACCCTAAAAACAGAAAAAAATTGTCAACCAGGTAGACTCTTTCTATAAATTAGCTGCAAACAAATAAATAAATAACTTTTGTTTTGTTTTTACGACAAAGCACTTAACCTGCTACGAGGCGGGAGCTAAGGGCAACCTGCTAAGGGCTACCTGCCTAAGGGGAGGGATGCCTTTATGGAGGACTTTCTAACTGAAAAACTGGTTGTATACGCGTTACACATGGGGAAATCACGAAAGCACTCATACATGTAGCCCGTTCGCGTGAGCGAACCTCGGACCAAACTACTAGTGTTCAACAAATTTACCGCTCGACCGCTGGCGGGCAGATAAAAATTGAATGACATCTCATTATTTTTGAATAAATTTATTTGCGTAAGTATTTTTCAATCAATTTACTATTTAAACACCTCTATTCGTTGCTTTAATGCGAAGCTTTCTAAAATATAAATTTAAATTGCAAAAGTTAAATTAATCTTGCGTCTTAGTAATTTGCTAAAATTTAACGAAAAGCTATACCTCTCCATATACATCTTTAAACGCGGAACTAAGACTTCAAGCATATGACAAAAATTACAGCTGTAATTAACCTTAAATTAAATATGCCAAGTTTAAAATTAAGTAGGCTGGTTTGCTTCCTTTTTTTTCACATATTTAAAAAGTTATACACTTTTTTTTTTATTTTGGCATATACTTAGAACACAAAAGAACTATAATAATTACAGATGATTTAGGACTTTTCTCAGCTGCTTTTCCGATCCTTTGACGAATCTTTTGCGATGTGACGGTCTCGCTAAATTCAGCATGCATATCGTATTTCGAAATTTGCTGACCGATGCCCTGGTATTCGTTCATGTCAAATCTGGTTTACGAAATTTGTGTTAAAAAACATGTTTTGATCTTTAACGTAAATTAAGATCTTCAGTCTTACATAAACTAAAGCTTTTTTTTAAATTATCATTACGATTTATTACAATTGCGAGAGAAACAGCTTCGTTAACGCTTTCAGCAATTTATACAGACTTTTGACACACCGCATATATGATAAGCGCATTGATATTCACGGTGAACTGTGAAAGACAACGGTATATTTTTTTAAAAACTTCACTATATTTTAAACTGATTATTTATCAGAAGCATTATTATATGAGTAATATCTCTCCCACACACATATGCATACACACCTACAAACATGCACACACAAACACATCCAGATTTATATATATATATATATATAAGTAAAGGTTGTACCGAAAATTAAATAAAACTTCTGTTCCAAAAATTTGAAGGTCTAACTTTTTCTCTCCGAGTAAAGGTTACCGAACTGAATAAATGAAAATTAAAGAAACATTCAAAAACGGATTCGTTAAAAGAAAATTTTAAATTTAAAATTTTAAAAAATGCAGACTATAATACATAACAACACAAAACGCAAAATAATTTTGCGCGAAAAACTTTTTCATTAATCAATCTCCTCTGCTTAACGCTTCAAAACAGCACTTGTCAAGGGAAATGTGTTTTGAAGCTTTTAACCAAGTTGATTAATGAGTTCCAAATACATGTTTCGTTTCTCTGAACCATTTGAGACTTAAAACCGCTTTTCATTACTAAACCATATTTTAAAAAGAAATTTCTAATTAGTCTGAAATGCTCACATCTTTCTCCTACATGTATTCGTATTCAAGTAGACAAAAATTTTTTAAAAAATTAACACCCAAAAATTAAATACAAATGCTTAAAATAGTACGAAAACCTAAAAATAAGCAAAACAAACTAATTACACAAAATGAAATTAAATCAAATAGGAAAAATTCTAAAACAAATATTAAGGAATAATTTTTTTTCATACTTCAAAAAGAATAAACAGTTTACAGTTGCAATCTATACAGAACCAAAGGTAAAGGGCTTGTCTAATGACCAAATAAATTTATCTTTTTGTGAACTAAATTTTGCTCAAAAGAGAATCAATAAAATTTATTGTTGGGGCGATCATGCTTAAGAATGAAAATTTAAAAATATGAAAAACTTACTGTTTCCGTAAACCTCCTTTCAAGATAGTCTAAAAATGGATGCACAAAGGGTTGCCACTATTTAAAAGAAACTTACTTAAGAGTTTACCAGAAAGAGGGAAAATTGTAATACCAAATTGGTAAAGCCAGAGGAGGTCGAAAAGAACAGAAAATAATTAAAAAGCCCGCGTTTTCTAGGTGTGATTCTATTGATGGAAAAACTGGAAAGGGGGTGTTGTGTTAACGAGGAAGAAGGCAACCTTAGGACTAGCAATGGCGTTTTATTTTCTGTTACAAGTCTGGTAAAAGAGCCATATATATATATATATACACACACATATATATATACACACATATTCCCACAAACGTATATATACGTGCTCTATTAATTGTAATAAATGCAGAATGAAACAGAAAACAATAATTAATTTTTCGTCAGATTTTAATTTTTACTAATTTTTCGTTAGGCCGAAATAGTTATAGATGTAGCTGGCATACAAATGGAAACCGTAATAGGAGGAACTTGCAGAAGATGGCGTAGCCTTCCGAGCACACATATTCGTGTTTACACATCATTATGCAAGAGGAAGGCAGGCGAAAAGGGTACAGCGCAGTAACAGTAGTATAGACTTATTTCTTTGTTTAAATTCTGGATATCCAATTAGGTGAGAGCTCTCGCTATGCAGGAGGGTTAAGTAAGCAAGCAATGAAACAGGAAGACGCAGTCCGAAAAAATTATTATAAACAATTTGGAACAGAAAGAGGAGATATCCAAATTAAAATGGGGATTAAAATGGACTATTGCCAAATTAAAATTAATAATTTTGAGTTACATATATACATACACACACACACACACACACATATATATATATATATATAAACTCACACAAATTATTGCAATTGTACAAAAATACAATAAAAAATTAGAAATATATATTGCAGAATATTATAGTGATTATTCACTAAAATATTAAAGTGTTACACACGGGCAAACCTTTAGGCCCTGCTGGCCCGGGAGGACCTCTTGGTCCTGGAGGTCCTTGCAGTCCCATTTTACCATCTTCTCCTTTCGGTCCTGGTGGTCCACGAGGTCCCTAAATGAAGCAAGTGTTTTAGGTTAAAAAAATAAACAGTGTAAAAGTAATGTATAACATCTATAAAAAGGTCACAGTTATACTTTATTATGATATGAAAAAGGCAAAGTTCTCAAAACATGTTAAATACATAGAGATATATTCTCTGTGCAAAATTTAATAATTTTTTCTTCCTGTAAGTCAGTGAAATCAAGGATAGACCATCTTCTAAATATACCATGGAAACGGAAAACAAAAATTTCTAGTTTTATTTCTGCAAAAATATACAAAATATAAATTTTAGGTAAATTTCTCATTCTCTGAAAAGCTTTCCTTATCTGAAAGACGAACTCAGCTACTTATCTTGAAACAATGGAAAAAGGAATTGTGACCAAGTAGTCGCTAATAACGATACTCCAAAATGCACTTAATGCAGCGGATGAAAATAGTTTCAGAAAAAGAACGCAGAAGGGAGGATGTTCCTAGTTATTTGAACCGTGAAATTTTGCAAAATGAATCTAGCACAAAATGAGGTTCACAGAACATTATCTATCACCCTGATAAAATATAAATATTTACAGTGGCAAAGCCATGTGTTGTTTTAGGAATATTTTGAAACATATACAGAAATAAATCACAATGGATAAATTTTAATGAGACAAAGCGATTCTCAAGTAAGGGCGAGTGGTTTTAACCGAAAAGAGGGAAAAAAACCTGATATAAAATAATAGTATAATCTGATAATAAGGTTTCCCTTTCAAGCAATAACGTTTTTGATCTTTGAGTTCTTCACTGTTTTCTATTTAAGCCGTCAGCTTTCCTTAGTTTAAGTTTTCCCAAGCAGAATTTATAACTGAGCATTATTTCACAATGCATTCTTGCTGAAAAACTGATTTAACATTTAAAGATGCCTTTCTAAATATTCATGAACTTAACAAGAGATTGATTTTTCGCTCGGTAACCTGATTTCGAAAAACTGAAAGTATTCACAATAAGAAAAATTGGTCATGTGTTTATTCTGAGTTTGGAAAGAAGAGACGAAGCCAGGAATAAAATATTGCAGTTAGTAACAAAGAGCTTGGCAAAACTGGCATCGCAATCATATTTATCACGTGGAAATGCACAAATCGTTTTTTGCAGTGAATGCTTCCAGTTTCTCGAAATCAAGTTACCAATCAGAAAAACATAATCTTGTTAAGAATCCGAATATTTAAAAAATTCTCTTTAAACACTTCATTGGTTTTTCCCTAAAAATGCTAATGAAATCATTCTCGGTCATAAAAATGTGTTCTACTTCAGAAAAACTCATCTTCATCTAGCACCAAACAAACATAAAATTATTAAAGATTTGACGTAGATTTATTTAGTCAAGAACTCTACCGATTTCGAGCGCAAACACGTACAAGTCCTTCTTAATCAGGAGCAACGAAATCTGCAACGAATGGAAAGCCACCGTCCTATTAATATCCCACAGGAATAAAGCGAACGAGAATCTTGTACCATCCGTCGGCAGAAATATTGACCAAAAAAAATGAAGTTAATAGAACTTTAAAAGCGTTAGGAAGGACTGAATTGGACTAGTCATTAACTAAACAAAATAAATCTCTGTGAATGAGAATTATTTCAGTTTTCGTTACCATTTCTGCGATAGATGGCACTACCTTCTCGATCGCTTTACTCTAGTAGTATATAAACAGAACCATGGCTTTCCCTTCATTGCAGATTTCTTTGTGGATTTTTTTTTTCTCTCTTGATGAAGACGGTCCTATAACTGTTTCCCCTCAAAATTGAGAGAGATTTTAACTAAATCTATAGCAAACACAAGGTTGTTGCTTTTCTAATTTTATGTTTTACTTTAGCCTGTTTCTCTTCTGTTTTGACCAAATATATGAATTTTAAGGCTAACAGTATCAACTGCAACGGAAATTTCAAATAATATATATTATAAATAACAATATAGGAGTGCGATTTATTGAAACCATTTGCCGTTAATGTCAATTTTAAAATGTCCACTATCTTTTAAAGTTTGACGTGCGCAACTTTTGGATCACCCTGTACTTCTGATTTTCCTCAGTATATAGTTTCACAAGTAGGTGGCGAATTTTTTAGTGCAGCCTTAGAAGTTTTTTAACTACTCTATATATTTTAGATTCAAATGCTATGCTATTTCTTTCCGTTCAAAACTGAAAGCAGCTAGACCATATATATTTTTTCTTTCGTTCTTCTGGACTATGTTATGCATTATACCTTGGATAATTCTCTCGGCCGCATTTATGTTCCGTTTTTCATATGGGTACAAGTGCAACACTAATAACCTATCTTAACCCAATGACCACAAGAGAGTAAGGATCTACGCAGACTTTTTAAGCCCACACAGTGGAGCAACGCGAAGTATTAGGAGATATCTAGACAGTAGCAAAATTAGGCACAAATGATATTTATCTCATTTAAGAATTTTTATAATGTCAAATAATACAGACTCAATCTATGATAAGAATCTGTACATAAATGCAAAGGGTGTAATTAATTAATGTGTTTTCAAATTAATATGTTAAATTTATGTGCGATTAACATAAGGATAACTTTTTGCATACACTCTGAGCATAAAAGTGATCCAATGATGTTTCCTAAATTTTCATATTAATTACCGAGAATATTATATAGGTGCAAAAATGAAAATCATATCCCGCCGCTATATATTTGGTATTGACATGCATAACATTCCGTAATATATACATAGAGAGAGAGAGAGAGACAATATATATATAGAGAGAGAGAGAGAATGTATATATATAGAGAGAGAGAGAGTGAGAGACTTCTTTTTTGAATAAAAAAGAAGGAAAAACAATGAAATATGAGAACTTCAAGATGCTCCTTTTTTCTGATTTACGATTATTTGCTGATTCCCAATTTTCTCTTAGGACAGGGAACATGTAATTTTGCTGTTAGGATGTAAAGCGGAAGATTCCTTATGCATGTATAGTTTACTCGAACCGGATGAAATCCATAACTCGTTATATTCTGTCTTCTACATAACGATGAAGGAAATGCTAATAAAACTGGTGATTCGGTAATCCAAACTGCATATAAATGGCATGCGGGCATTTCTTTTCTGCCCTTATGACAGAAATGGGAACATATTACACACAGTAAATGTTCAGAAAAGCGATGGGAAAACAAACAAAATTTAGAGTTTTCTTTTCCTCTCTCCCACCAGTGAAGCGACAGCAAACTGCAGTTCTTTCAACATTATCAAATTTGCTCGTGCTTAACCTACTATAGAATATACGAACTTCCGATTTTGATTAAGCAAATTATTTTCATGAACATCTACTCAGAAATAATCCCAAAACATATAGAAATCGAAAAAAAATTCAATTTAATTTTGTAATTTTGTATTGGCCGTGTATGTACATAAATTACTTTCATATATAAATATAAGTTACAATATTAAATACAATATAATAAAATATATTGACAGTATATATATATAT
>KK118976.1:945248-970348 GCA_000611955.2 Stegodyphus mimosarum
TTTTAAATTATTTTGAAGAGATGTGAATATGAAAGAACTATGTCAACACGAAAAATGTAATTAGAAATAAAACTGATATGGGAATTTTTGTTTTAAGGAAAAAAGGCATTAATTAATAGACAAATTGAAATTTTAATTTGATATTACGAAAAATATAGTGAGAGAAAATTCTGCCTTGATTATTGTGATTTTCCATCTGCTTCAAAACGAAGAATGATTATCAGTCCCACTTATTCCGATGAACATTCATTCAAATTATTTTGATCGAATCATTCAAAATGTTCCATTAAATTACTCAAATTCTTTAGAATTCAAATTATTTTGATCGAATGTATAACATTCAGGGATAAAATAAAATCATTCTCACTCGATAAGCAGCAATAAAGCTTTATTGCGTGATTCAGTAAAAGCATACTGCACGAAATAAAACCCGAATGTATTACAAGAAATGAATAATTATCTAACATTAAAGTTGCAGACTTAGTGGACTTCTATAAATGAAAATTCCTGATGCTCATTGAACAAATACCAAACTGAGTTTGCTGCTCAACCTTTAAATAGGTTTGCTGCACAACTGGAAAATATTTAATACAATTAAGTAGTCAAATAATTTCCGATTGCAAGAACAAGACAACTTCGTAGAGGGTATTGGCATACCAATGTAAACTGCACGTTTAAAAGGACCATATATGAATAGGAGTAAGCAGTGCACAGAAACTCGGCAAAACATGAATTTGAGACTACTTGCCATTGTGTAATTTACTGTGGATGTCAAAATATTAAAAGAAAATTAATAGAGCAACTTTAATCAAATTCAATATCCAAAGTGCATTTTCTAGCGCTATTATTCTCGTATTTTCTTGTACTTCGGAAATGTGTTTTATTTTCTTATTTGATGGAAGGTTTTCGGTGATATCTTGAGCTGTATTGGGGCTACGTCTTTCTTCTTTATCGGTTATACAGAATGAAATTATTTAAATAAGTTTAAAATTTTCTCCACATTCAGACTTTTATTCAATATATCAAATACAAATATATACTTCTTCGTATTGTACAAGAGTTAATTTTTGATTAATAGTATAAAAACCAAATCCTTAAAAGAATTAAAGGAAAGTTATAAAGAATATTATTTACATGTTCTCCATCTTTTCCTGTTGGTCCAGGAGGTCCAGGAAGGCCATCTTCCCCTTTAGGTCCTTGTTTCCCTTCTGGACCTGGAGGACCAGCTATGCCTTCTCCACCCTAAAAATCAAATCAATAACATAAGAGACAGTAGCATAAAAATCTTACACATACACAATCCATTTACAGGATATCAATTGCCTTTTATATCTGAAGTTTTAAGATAAATAATAGTTTTACGTTTCTAAAAATTCCAGGTTCTAAAAGAATTTTAAGGACACTTAAACTAACTATGCACTCAAAATAACAGTTACATCTAATTTGCCCGTATTAGTTTTGCATAATAATAATGATGATGCTATAAATATGTACTGAGAGAAAAAAATGCCTAGTATTATTAGTCCAAAGGGACAATTTGCCCAGATAGACTTCTAATTTCCTTTTGGAATTTTGCGTTGATTCACTTTTCAAATTGTTGCCGCCAAATATTATCGCTCTGTATCATATTTTAAAAAAAATTAAATAATGAAGAATATGCATCAATGTATATATGTTTCTCGCTCTGTGGTAAAACAACGGTACCTAGAGCCATCCAATTTTGAATACTGAACGTTTTTACTCGAATATGGGCATCTGGAAGCCCAAATTTGAAATCTGGTATTTGTTTTATTATCGATTTCATATTTTGTAAAACATAAACGAATTTTTGATTAACAAACTCAAGAATTTTTCAAGAGCAATGGCAACGCTGTACAGAAAAAACATTTTTATCTCCAGCGCGTGAGAATGTGTATCGGAAATTCTAAAGATATGCTCGTTTTAAAATTCTTTTGCGATATTGCTCTTGAACTGAATTTTATGGTTTAAGTGCGAAGAACATGATATTTAATAAATAAAGGTAACACACAGAAGGTTAAAAAAAAACGCCCCTTTGGACGCAATTTAAAATCTGAAACCTTTCAAATTTTTCTTTTCTTTTTTAATTATTATTACAAAACCTGCTTTATAAAAAATATTTTATAACGTCTCTTCTCGTTGTTGTATATACAAGATTAATTACTATGGCGTATAAAATACATCAAGCGTAAGAACTGTATCGTAAAGCTTAAATGATTAATAATGATTGATAATACCTCTATTTTTAATTTACTTACTTATTTATTTTTCAAAATACATTCTTAGACAACTTAACAGTTAAACTTTCACAGGAAAGTGCTCGTCCAAATGCCATCCTGCAGTTTTAAAAGTTCACAGAAATAATTATTTCTGCTGCATCAAAACATTATAGTCTTGAGCATTTAAATCATAAATGAAGTTTAAATGCTTAAAAGTGGGAATAACTTTCTCAAGAGTTTTAAACTCTCTTTCTAGAAATACCGTGTTTGCTCGCGTAGTAGTCTCACATTTTGCCAATTTTTCACTGTGAAAGTCTAGGTGCGACTATTATGCGGGGAAATCTACTACAATATTGTATACTCTTGACGATTTTTCTACTTCAAAACGGGGCGGCGACTATTACGCGAGTAAACACGGTATATATCTTTTCTGAAATTTACTTCTGAAGTAAAGTATAATAATAATATTAAAAATGAAATTTTATTTTTTCTGCGAATGTTCTGCTTTTTGCAGTATCCACACTGTAGATTGTTACAGAATTAGAAATCAAAGTTCTTCATTCTACTTTCAATAATGAAGTTATAGAATTTTAGACTTCGAAAAAAAATATTTTAGCATTTATTTTAAACTTGCTTTTGATTTGTTACTTCTAGTCTCAAACATAAAAATACTCACTCCAGAATAGTATGTAAAACATTTTAAGTATGAAAACAGGTGTTAGCGGTAGATGCAAAGATAGCGGCTTAACATTAACCATAATTGAAAAACTAATCCTAAATTGAGGTCTCTTAATGAAAGAGCACTGAATTGCATTTTCTAACGTGTAACTGGGAATATCAGACAGTGGTTTTCTTAGAAGCTCGTAATGATGAAGAATTCGTTATTTTGGATTTATAGAAAATCGGAGCTCTACTGTTAAGTTTCTGTTACACTTCCAAGAGTAGTTTTAGATTGTGCTTTATCAGTGTAAGCTAAAAATAGTAGTTTCTTAACTGAAGTTATGCTTTTTGTAAATTAGTAAAAATTGGCCGACAAAAACTCAGCAAATTAATACTCTAGCAATTTACCAGGATAACTGTTAGATTAAATTGGCATATTCAGTGTACTGGAAAGTGCGAAAATCGTGTATATCTAGGAACATTTAGAAAGTTCCTTTTATTTTGTATCATTTTGCAGTAAACTGACTTTAATCTGTGCCTCCAGTAAAATCTGAAGTTTCTTCATTTTAATTCCCATCAAAGAACTCCTATTCCAAAGAACTACTTTTCTATCCAGTTGAAAACATGTAATATACTAATAATTAATTATACAGTTCATAATATTAGGGTATTTAAATTACGTACTTTGAATTTCTAACTGCAGAAAAATATATTAATAATATAAAGAATAAGTTTACTTCTCTAATGATTATCTTATTCCATATTCAGCTTTTATGAGTTCTAATGAAACAGAAAATTTATATACTAGTATTATGTGAAACTAGATATATTATCCAATAAGCTGAAACTCATTAAAATAATGCATGTACAATTGATATCTCAACCATATTTGCATGAATTAAAAAAGTACGTTAGTAGTTACCTTTGAGCCTGGTGGTCCTGGTTCTCCAGGTTGGCCAGCAGGACCAGGTGGTCCAACTTTACCATGATCCCCTCTGTCCCCTTTGGGTCCTCGAGGTCCAGGAAGACCCTAAAAACAAACGATGATGTAAGATCTTTTAATAAAAAAACTGAAACTTGACTAAAAAACAGTTTTTCATCTATCTTGAGAATGTCCAATTATTAAATAACGATTATTATTTAAGTGCGACAGTGTTTGAAAGGACAAATAGCGAATATTACATTTTTTGCATCAGAAAAATATTTTCCAAAAACATTCTATTTTTTTTAAGATATATATGAAATACAAATGCAGAGTTTGGCGTAGATCATGATGATTCAAATCCTGGAGCTGGTAATTTTTTTCCAGTAACATACGATGTGTACGTTCATAAACAGCCTTTATTGCATAATTCATAAACTAATAAACATAATGAAGCAATGCAAACGCCCAGACGGGTGCACTCTCTTTTCCACGATTTCAGTATACAGAATAACTGAAAAAGGTTGCAGGCTACATATTTACTTGACGGCGGAAAGCGGTAGAGAGAAATATTATATTACAAGGATTAAAAAATAGAGAGGTCAATAGACGGTCACAATTTGGCTTCAGCAGCACTGGTTAATTTGATTTTAGCCTGAATATTGGCTAAGAGATGTCCCTTTCACTTTTGTCGTTGTGGCGTTACGTGCTTCGTCTTCGTTACATAAGAATCATATGGCGGCCATTAACTTTGGGACATATGCTTCAAAAATACTTATTATAAGAATTTTAGTGTTCTTAAAATAAAAAAAGAAATCATAAAATTAAAAAGAAGACTTAAGCAATTACAAATTACAGTTAGAATTTTATTTTGCGCGTACATACGACAGAGTTCCAGAGGCGTAGTAGCAAGCACGTCGAGCAGCAGACCGACAGGGCCTGGGCAAGGTTGACTCAACCTTTCATCCCTTGAGTGGGTCGATAAAATGAGTACCAAGTTCACTTGGGGTTTGGTTTGGTTTATTTATCTATGGCAAAACATTCCAAGGCTATCTGCCTAAGGGAAGAGATGCCTTCGTGGAGTACTTTCTAAGAGAAACTGGGTCGTATACACATTATGCATGCTGGAAACTACGAAAAGGCCCATACAGCCATCCGTTCGCGGAATTCGAACCTCGGAGCGAACTACTGGTGTTCAGCACTTGGGTACTAAACGCCAGGAGTCCTGCGAAAAGCTGACCACTTGTCCGAGGTATATACTATATGCTCATGCACTCCGGGGCCCACGGCGAAGAAAGCAAATATCAGGACACTGCAGGCCATGGCTCACTAAAGGCTGTTGCGCCATTGAGTGTTGGTACATAGGATGTTGCATGCAGTGCAATAGTAGCGTTGGCTCATTAATTAATGACAGAAATGAATACTGCTTTCAGATCAATGCGTTTTTATCAGAAGAAATAAAATACCCATTATTTTTAATCATACACTATTGTAATTAACAAAACACATACATGTAAATGCATGGTAAGCACATTATTTTGCATTTTAAGTACTTCAAGATTAAATAATTAAAAAACTCGTAATTCTATATAAATTTCCAAACATTAACTAATTTGAAACCAAATCATTGTTTTATACGTGTCGGGCAGTATACATGGTAACTGTTCTGTCGAGAATCAAATAAATCCAACGAACAATGGTTGAGAAAATTTTTAAAAAAAGTTTAAAAAAGATAAAAAATTAGAATTTAACTATTTATACACAGCAGCAAATTCATTCCAAAACTAGCTTTTTTACAGTAACGCATAATATACAACTAATAAGTAAAATTATCACTTATTAAAACGTGGAATTACAATTTCAGTCAAAATGTTGGTTGTTAAGCTGTTACCAAGTTAACCTTACCAAGTTAAGAGTAACAATAAAAATGCAACCAGAGAATCCCGACGCTGAATCACACGTAATCCCTAGTACACAGCCACATAAATCTACTCTAAAGGATATTTTTAATTTCTTAATAGAGTACACTAAACCGGAAAGGCATTTATTGTAATATACAAATCTGCTTAATGCCTCAACATATCTTCGTGAATAAACGCACTTCAAAAGATTTCAGAAATGTATGATATTCTATACAACCGAAAATAATGTCATCTCAATCATGTCTGTATCTCGATGTTCGGTGTTACATAATATTAAATCAGTTATCGTGTCTAAGAGATCATTATTTCTCTTCCTTATAGTTATTATCACTTTATATCATAAATTATTTACTTTAAATTTGGTCGTTCATAATACCAGTTGAACAGATACAGTGATTAGATCTTAGGATGGGAGTTATTTGATGAACGTGACTCACCTGAAGTCCAGCCGGACCTGGTGGCCCTGGTGGTCCAGTTGGTCCATCTTCACCCTAAAAATATAAATAACACTGCAGAAAAAATAAGACATCTGTTTTTCTATTTAAAGACAGTCGGTTCTTAGAATATGATTCGATATATTATAGAATAGTTTGTGAAAATTACAAGAACAATTAATTACTTTTTGTAGTTGTTACAGTACGCAAATATAAATAACCAATTAAATGTTAAATTCTTGCATATATATTCTTGCACTTGACAGAGAAATCCCTTTCTGAGAAATCACTCTAAAAGTGGGAACGCATATATTATCAAAGCTGTTTGTCTTATCTGGTAATTTGTAATTGAAGCCTTGAAACTATAGGAATTTTCTAGATTATTCTTTAAATATTTAGTAAATAAAAGCAAGCGATTGTGAAGTTTCTGAATAAATTACAACTTCCCGCAATGTTTTCCGTTATAAACTTACTCCTTAGTTGAGAAAAATAACTCTGATAGCTTTGATAAGAATCGAACCATATGTGTTCTCTGATAATCTGCATATATTCTAACAGTATGTTCTCTTTTCTTCATTTTGAATCATACTTATTTGCAGCTTTACTTCAGTAAATCTGTAGTAAAATGAAGTCATTACTATTGTACACCCAATGAATCAAAAGATATTTGAACCCGAAAATGAAACGCTGCATTCTGTATAGGCACACTTTTAAAAACCTAAAATATGATATTCCTATACAGTGTAATTGCAAAACTATTATCTTTTCAATTAAAAGCTAATAAAGCTGTTATATTTAAAATTTTCTGGAATCATTAGAAGATTTCAATAGCAATTTAAGACTTCCGAACTAATACAAAATTCAAATTCGGAAGCTTCATTGCAAAAGCTAATACAAATTTTAATTCAACAGCAGGTGGTCTTCTTACAAATAAATGATTTGCACCATAAATCAGATCCCTACAATAGATAACTTTAAAGGATTGCAATGATTGTATAGACAAACTGTAGTTGATAATTATCATAAAGATAAATTAATTTAAACTTAAAGCCCAGCCTCTTCGCACGGAAATCGGAAAAAAAGGAAAATTAATAGAACTTACTGAAGTCTAAATTAAAAATATACATTTATTAGTCAATAAATTCAGGTCGAAATTAAAAAACAGAAAATTATAAAGTTAATTTACATAAAGCTTAACCAAAAAAAAAAAAAAACAGGCAAATGGTGTCATTCATTTTACTTTTGTTCACGCTTGTTTGTTGTTGTTTGTAATTTTTTTTACTTAGACTGGCATTCAGAAAACTGAATTATAGTTAGAATTAGAATAAATACGTATTAGAATAGCATCTTAAAATCTGTATTCCTTCTTTTGATGCAAAAGAAATATTTATTTTATTTCAGCTTTCGTATTCATTTCAAAAGAAGATTGGGATGGATTCTTTAATTAAAGAACATTTTAAAGCAGAAGAAAAGAAAATAGCTATTATGAAGTTCCTATAGAATAGTATAGGATAATTTTTAATAGTTTCATATGATTATTGAAATAAATACCAGAAATTGTAAACTTTATTTCCTAAATAATATAGAAGAGAAAACAACACGTTTGGAATTTAAATATAAGCAAAAGTCTATCTTGGATTGACATTTGCTTTATAGGAACTTAAACTGAAATTTCTTGCCAGTGTCAATCTTGAGATAAATTTTGCTATATTTTAAGTTACCTTTGGACCTCTTGAGCCTTGTGGACCTGTCATACCTCTTTCACCTTCTGGCCCCTAAAATGAAAAAAGTATTTTTTAAAAATATTATATTCTTTTTGTACTGAAAAATATTACTCTAAGGCATTACATACAGATTAAGAAGCATGAACGATTGTAAGTATCACAAAAAATCAATAGGGTTGAAAATATCACAAAAATGTGCTTACTGCTGGACCTGGATCTCCTCTTAATCCCTGAGGCCCTGGTGATCCAACGGGACCCTGAAAGTGAAAAAAAATATTTCCGTTAGTCAAAAGGTAAACCATTGTACCTACCATTAATTTATTTACAAAAATTGGGATTCGTCGCCCTGATCAGTACAGTAGTGTTACTGACTGTTGCATCATTGGGCTCGAGCTCGAAACCTGGAGAAGCCTGGGAAGGCACTTAAAATACATAGTGAGTTAAACATCCCCTGAAGTAGCTTGATGTAGGAGAAGAAGGATGGTAGATTTCTAAACCCGTCTACCTGGAAATGCTGACACAAAATTGGGCCGGAACCGAGCAAAGTCTTGCTGTCATCTAGTATAATGTGCCCAAAGCTCATGTCAATGATAGATGCAATCCTGTGCTCCTCACTAAAAAAATACTTATGTGTTTATACTGACAAGTGACATAAGTTACAATAACAATGCATTTGGATTCTTTTTCAGTCCTAATTGAGTAGCGTGTGATAACGAAATTAAGATGTAAAAGACAATGAAAATTGTTCATCTTTAATGAGAAACATTTTGAATAGATAGATACTAAAATGCTGAGAAGATAATTCAAGGTCTTATGGACTGGTTGCGAGTTTTGAAATGCTTTTAATTTTAATGGAATAGTTTTCGTATTTTAAAGCTATTACGCTATTTCTTTCTCTTAGTGCGTTTTTAAATTTTTCTTTTAAATTTTATGAGCTTTTATATTCCATTTTGCATTTTTTTAATTACCTCTGTGTCTGTACTGTGTTATTTCTATATTCTAATTAATAAACTTTTGTTAACCACTACTAATAGAGATAATTTTTAAGAACATATCATTGTTAACTTCACATTAATTCCTGTATGAAATGATTGTCGTGTAATGATATTTGTAATTCAGTCCTTTTATTCCTATCATTAAAAATATGAAGATCATTAATATATGTTCCCGATTTTGAGAAAATTATTGTAGTCTAATACTTCTTCTAGAATCCACAATTATACATATTAGAACAAAAACAGACATAAATTCGAAAGCAGAAAGGAAAAAAAGTTACGTTTTTCAAGCTCCCAAATTAAAAGATATTGCATTTATTAAATCTAAAGTAACTACCATGTATTTATAAAATTTTGCATAAGGATATTTTTATAAGATTATATTATAAATATTATATTTTTATACGATTAACTTACCAGATTAATGACTTATGGGTATCCGAATTGAAAAATACACCTTAAAGGCTTCGAGATAAATTAAATGCAAATTTGTGTGCTTATTTTAAACAAACAGTGGATTTTTTATACTCGGTTAATCGTAGAATGTGTTAAAATGTTTCAAATGAAAAAAATAAAATCAAAGAATGTTGAAGAAAATACTTACAATATCTCCCTTGGCTCCTTTTAGACCTTTCTGTCCAGGTGGTCCCGTATCACCCTACGTACGCAAATAATATCAGAATAAGACTTTTATATATAAAGTTCGTTTTTATCAAGTGAATAAGTTCAGTGAATAAGTAAATAAGTAATAAATTCATCTGCTACGTTAGTTTATTTTCTATTGCTTACGTAAATTATAATTTTACTACAGTTAATAATTAAAAATCAATATAATTAACAAAGGAAATGTTATAGTCTCATATCGAAAGCAGTACCGAACATAATTATGCAACCACAAAATATCTCTTACGTTTATTGTCACCGATATTAATCGCGTATTTGTTATGTCTGCTAAACAATTAATTTATGTTATAATAGCTACATTCTCAATCATATGCATGATATTTCACTGCTACAAACATTAATTTTTATCTGTACCTCATATCATGTCAGTATTAAAGTTAAGAGCTTAACAACAATATTAGCTTATTGTTGGAGAAGCTAAAGCAACAAGAATCAGCGCAATATTCATAAATTTGCAGGACTAATTTCGGAAGTTTAAATATAGCATATTCTTCAGCTGCAAAAGTGCAAATCACATTTCTCTTTAAAACACTAGTGCTTTAATAAGTGTAATACTTAAATAATTCACACTTGTGATTATATTATTTTTGAAAATTCTAGATTTGCCATTTTTCTAGATGTAGATTAAACTGAAGTTTCCAAGAGAGAACTATTCAATTTCATACGGTTATTAACATTTTAAAATTTTTAAATAACTTTTGTGTTCGCCTTGTTAAAAAAAGAAAGCAAATCAAAATTTGTATTATATTTTAGATAACAAAATAAAAACTTTAATTTATAAAAACAGATTTAAAATAAAATCTTCGGAACAGTTACTCACTTAACAAGATTATACATATGTCTACCTTTTTACGTGCAGTATGTTTGTTCATGTATCTATTTACAAAAATCCTTCAAATAATAATAGCTCTTTTATATTCAATTAATAATAACTAATATTTATTACAGCATCTCCAGCAGGCACTTCTTAAATATGCAGTGTAAATTAGCAAGATAATAGAAATAAGAGTCATAATAAAGAGTAAGTATTTAAATTACACAAGTAAATTTTAGCCGGTTGAAAGCTTTATTTATTTTTTAAGCTTTTTTATTTTCGCATTAATCTGAAAATTCTAAATCAAATATAAGAAGTAAATGAAATAAAGTAAACAGTTTACAGCTGTATTTTGAATAGCTGAAAGACGCAGATCGTTATTATGCAGATATCGTTACTATTTTATAAGAAAACATACTCTGCATTCCGAAGGGATGCTAAGAGTTTTTAATTTTGTTATTCGCTTCGTGAATAGCATGAACTGACGTTTCTTAATAAAATAACTTGCATTTTTGAAAGTTAATAACAATTATATCATACACATGATATAAACCATTTCGTTGATTCTCCTGAGACAGATTCATCGATTTGACAAGTGTCTTCAGGTGTCAGTAAAGATACACACTCGTCGGGATTAAATGTGGCTTTGAGCGTTATTTCCGACAGACACTTGTCGCTTCGTCTTTTCCAAACCCCCGGAATGCAGCGAAAACGAAAAAAATGAATGATGGTTTAAATGGTCACGCTTTCCCCACAGCAGGGTTTATCATCAACACAAAAAAGAATTCTTCTAAAAATATGGGAAACAGAAATACACTTTCAGTTCCTTTTCAGCTGGCATTGCAATGGAGCTACTGCTGATTTGAAAACGTGCCTTTAGAAGATCGTCTTAATTAATATTCAGATAAGAGACTAAGGAATACGAAAGAACTTTTTCTGCTGGGTATGGAGACAATATTCAACATCCTTTAGAGTGGAATATTGCTTGTTCGCAGTTTTCTAAATAGGTCTTGACAACTAGTGAAAACAGGAAAGAAACATTTCTAAGACCAGTTTCAGATCCAGAAAATTATCTTTGAAGACGAAAGAAGAAGCAGAAGCAAATATCTGAGTTTTGGCAGGCGATGAAGTGGTTAAAAGGTCACAGACTGCTTTCTAAAAGTCATTACTAAGAATTAGATTTACGTAGAATAAATTATCTAAATCCACAACCTGAAACTTACTCTTTACTGCGTAATTTATTTTACATACATAATAATGACAAAGAAAATAATTTCTCAATTTATAAACGAAGTAATAGCTTTTTTTCTGCAAGTTATGCATAAACGAAATTCATCAGATAAAAACTGTATTAACAAGTGAGAAATAATATCATTACGATACTAGAAAATAAACTGAATAATTCCAATGCAAACATTTAGCGATTAAACAAAGATAATTATTATTACTGTAAAATTTAAAAAATAATAAATTTAATAATTATATCATAAAAGTATTACTTTGTCACCATCCTCTCCTGCAGGACCTGCTGGACCTGGTGGTCCCGGAAGACCCTGAATAAAAAGAGATTAAAGAATATTAAACAAATAAATGAATGCTTCTACTACCAGCTATACTCTGAGAGTTCGCCAAATAAAACAAAACTAAAACTTATAAGGTTTTTATGTTAATTAACTCTTATCTAATTATTTTATCTGTACTGTCATTTCTTTTTTCGTCAGCTCCCACAGGGATGCAAATTACTTAACGACTATATAAGAATGGAATTCTTGAAGTTAGAAAGTGAACTTTTGTCTTTGAAGCAGACCTTGTGAAATTTTTAGCCCAGCTCATAGAATTTTTAGCTAAAGCTCGATAGAAATATAAACTGACACGAATCATCTTTCTGAACTCAAGCGTAATATAATTTAAATTTACTTCAACCTTTTACGTTAGTTTAGATATCGCAAGTAACGGTGATTGCTCTGTAAAGCACAAGCTGAGTATTTATGTTAAGTTCAATTTTTAAAAAAAGGTTTGTTTAAACATATTTCTAAGTTACAGCTGTTTTACTGATCGGTGATGAGTCACTTCACAATTTCCACGAAAACACAGTTTAGCAGGTTTCCGCGCATACTCTAAAAGAACGTAGTGACTGTTAGCGTATGATTAATTGAGACTGCTCGATGTTTATTAAACTATTTAAGAAGTACTTTATAAAAGACTACGAGAGCTGATTGTTGACTACCAATACACCTTTCGGTATTACGGAGAAATTTAGGCACCACAATTGTAAAATAGATATTAACAGCTTGTTTCGGGCATGTCACTTGTAATTCCCAGAAAGAATATTGCCATTTCTACTAAACAGTTATTGAGTCACCAACACATTAGATGGTTAAGAATAAAACATTTAATGGGATAATGAAAAGAACGTTGGCTTGGGGGGAAAAGATTCTTAATGCAAAATGATTTCTAATAGTAATTAAGATATGATCTCCAAAGAATCAGGTTATTATTGACTCGAAAGGAAGTTATGAATAACACACCTACTGGTAAATTGGTACTATAATTGTTAGTAAATTGAATTCTATTTAAACGAAACTATTTTTAGCTGATTGAGAAGCGTTTTATTTTAGTTATCTAATTTTTGGGGATAATTTTTTTTTATTTTGGTGGTGGTTTTGAAATTAAAAGGATGCATCTTACAAATGAAGACATTTTACAATGGAAAATTACGGTAACACGCAAATCTAAGCTGAATGTTTCTTGAATGCAGAAATAGCTGAAGAAAACAGCTGATTAAAAAAAACCAATATATTTTATAAATAAATAAATATATTTTATTAAAGCGATTTTCCGATATATTTTGAAAAACTAATAATTTAAATGTACAAAAATGAAAATCATACTCTGTTCCCAGGTGTACCATCTCTTCCCATCAAGCCAGGCAACCCTGCATCGCCCTAAGAATAGAAAAACATCCAGAGTCAATAATTTATATGAACAAAGGATAGTTACTAATTTTCCAAAATTCGCCTTATTGGCTTTTTTTACCTTATCTCCTTTAGGACCTGATGGTCCTGGTGGCCCTGGCGGTCCATCACGTCCCTATAATGAAACAAAAGCATTGTGTGGTATTCAAGGCAGCTATTGAATAAGATTTGAAATTATATGTGATATCAAGTTGCAGATACTTTATCATGTACCTTATCACCTGGTGGACCTGCATCCCCTGGTAATCCCATAGCACCTTTCTCTCCCTGCAAAAATTTAATGTTATTCAAACTTTTGAAGAATATTTTAGAAAAAAATGCAACTTTTGTAATTTTTATTTCAAATGCAACTTTTTATTACTTCAAGTAAAAAGAAACTGTTACTATAAATAAAATCTAAAAGACAGACATATATTTATCAGAAACTGGGAAATAAATGTTATATTTACGTACTTTCTAAATTTATCTTATTCTTAAGCCATATAGAACTTTTTAATTTTCGATTGTGAGTTATAAAAATAAGTCTTTATTTTCGATTACAGTACGCACATACATATAAAACTTTACATCGCAAATGTACGCCTTTAACTTTCATTTATGATATGAATCGTGCCGCAACGTGTTCCCAAATGTAAAACATTTCTCAAGTTTCGATGTTCTAGATTTGGCTGAAATTTAAAAGCTGAAAGCAACTACTTTTTAAAGCTAAAGATACAATTCTGCACTTTTTTAGAGTATTTCAACAAATCTTTTCATAGCTATTTTATATTTGAAAAATTCGGATCAATTTTTATGACTGATGATACACAATTAAACGTGTCAAATTATCTAAGAGCAAAAAGGTCTCTTGATTTTTCGGTCTCTTGAGAATCGTGTTAACAAGGGTTTACAACAGATAACACTTTGCATGAAGCTAAATTTGTCAATAATTAATCAATAGGATGGCAGAGTTATAATGGCTTCACGTAAGTTTTCTCTGTTGTCTCGATCATCTAGAGCCAACATTTTGGAATAGGAAGTAAAATTTTAGCTTCTTGTGGGGGGGGGGCGTTTCAATTAGTCTTTTGTTGTTATAGAACCTCTGAATGTGATAAGACCTTAAACATGCAATATTCAATCTTTTACAGCGTTCTGAAATGCTCAATGCATTTTCAGTGCTTTTTAAATTCATTACAATACGTTATTATAAAAATCAGATGCAACTAAAATCATTTCATCACAAATCTGAGGTTAGGTTAGGTTAGATTATTCAATTTTGGCAAAGCACACGGGGGCTATCTGCCTAAAGGGAGGGATGCCTTCGTGGAGGACTTTCTAAGGAAAACTGGCTCGTATACACGTTACACATGGGGAAAACCACGAAAACGCCTATGCAGCCAGCCCGTTCGCGATATTCGAACCTCGGACCGAACTACCAGTGTTCAGCGTCTTTACCGCTCGGCCGCTGGTGGGCACAAATCTGAGGAAGAAGGTATATTAAAAAAAGTAAAAAAAAATGTATAATACCGATGGTCCTGGAGCTCCGGGTAATCCTACATCGCCTTTTGATCCTGGTGGGCCCTAGAATAAAAATACATAAATTTGAAAATTTGAATTTATACTTTTATGATTACGCACATACAATGAAACCATATTTGTAATATAACTTACGGCAGGTCCCGGTAATCCTCTGTCTCCAGGAAATCCAGGTGGTCCTACAGTACCAGCTGGCCCCTTTTCTCCTACTGGACCTGGTGGACCCTAGAAAAAATTCCATATGTTACTGTCGTTTCCTAAGAAATTATTCAGTTTATCTAATACCTTAAAACACAGCTTTCTGCGATCATAAATGAAATGATGCTTTAACTGTGTAATATAATAAAAATTATCATTAAGTCAATACAAATCGAAACCATTAAGTTTCTTTTTAAATTGCAAAAATCATTATATTTTTAAATAACCAAACTTATTGATATACATTTTAGCTATTTTATATACCTTTATGAAATTAAAATTTATTTTACATTTACATCTCAGATATATTTAAAATTAATACCAAAATGTAAATTCCATGATAAAAATCATGGCTTTTAATCTATGCCGTATCATGAAATTCAAATTCGATTTTCAGTAAACAAATTAAAATAAAAAAAATAGAAAATAACGAAAGAAAGGGGAAATTTTAAATAACTCAGCAAAATTAAAAATCAATATAACTGCTAAAACTAGTATTCATTAAATGTTCAGTTATTAACATGAAAAATAGTGTCTAATAAAATTTAAAGCATTACTTACAGGAGGTCCTTCTTTGCCAGCAGGTCCAGGTAATCCGGGTTCGCCAGGTACACCCTGTAAAAATAAGCATTGATTACATTTTGCATTAATAATAGGTAATCAGAAATGACACATATTAAAAGTACATGAAATTACATATCAGTAAATTCTGCACGAATAAACGTTTATATTTAAAGCACAAACTCAATTATATTCATTTATCAGCGGAAGTTATTAAAAAAGTCTTCTTATTAACTACTACAGCTACTAAAGTGTTGTATGAATAAATATGATAAGACAAAAAAAGTTTATTAATTAGTTTAATTTACTATAAAAGTGTTGAATCAATCACACACAAATCTCCTTGTGCACACAAACATATGCACAAACTGTCAAAATGTTTACTGTAATTTAATTCACTATATGACGAATAATATAACCTATTTATAGTATTTTTAAAATCATCGGTTAAAATTCATTGTTTAAAATGCACTAGCACATGGACTAATTAAAAATTTATTATAAATGAAGGTAGATCAAAGATTAGAATAATTCCCTTAAAAATACAACATACTATAAAAATACTGCTTAAAACAACATGCATAATTTATAAAAGTTACAGAAGATAATGTATAATACATAAAAGGACTAAATCATAATTCTTAATTGCCCAAACAGTTACTAGTAAATTTAAAAAAACTGTAAGTATATTTCCACTCATAAGTCACTACAGAACTTGAAGCAAATTAGCATAAAAATGAAGAACTGAATTTCAATATCATAAATTGAAATCGTTTCCGTGTTTTTAGCTGTGTGTTTCTGTTTGGAAGAATGAAACATTTTTCACTTATTCGTGTTATTTTTTAAACTTCATGACTATACACACAAATGCTATGAAATTTAGGGTGCCATAGTTCCTTTTCCCTTTGCTCAGTTACGATAACTGATTAATGTATTCCTACTTCTATGCACTGAATCTGCTTTCTTAAGCTAAAATCAGGTATTAAGCGGCGTGTGCTTTGCTGGCTTGCTGGATATATGAGATTTTCAAACGTTACCTGGAGCATTATGATTAATTTTTCTACTTTGTTAGTGAATGGAAACCTAATTTTACGTTGCTATAAAATAATTGATGAATCCTTTTTAAAATACTACAAAATTCAATGATTATCGCCTTATGTATTTATTCAGGACAAATCAAAGGAGTAATTAAATGAACAAATGAGAAACATAATAATAAATTAAAAAATTGAAGACCATAAAGCATGTCTCATACAAGCGTATAAAATTGGCAATTCACCATATTTTATATATGCATAAGAGATGCGGGCAAGTGTTCCACCTTTTCATAATAACAAAAGTTAACGATGAGGTTAAAAGAAAATTGTTATAAAATGCGAACAGCATATAAAACCTTTCTATCAAATACGTTTCCAAAATAGTAAATGAAAGAAATTAAGAGTTTCATCGTTGAAACCTAAAAGTCAAATAACTTATTTTTTTATGAATATATTTCTTTAATTATCAGCAAAGCATGAAATTTATTAATGTCCGGGTACTTTTATATGTATAAAAAATAATCTCACCCAAAGTATTTGTCTCTGGCACTTGAAAAAAAGAGTAACGAACATCAAGAAATAACACATCAAGAAATAACTGATGACAAAACGCAAAAGCAAAATGTTTTATTAAGACAAAAATTCACATTTAAACTAAAGTTGCAACAGGTACTTACAGGAATACCGGAAGGTCCTATATCTCCTGATGGTCCAGGTTCTCCAGCTGGTCCCTATAATGTGAAAAAATGTTGTACAAATATGGCATTTCTATACTGAAATGAACTGTAATACACATATTCGTTGAGATTAAACTAGAAAACAGCATGAAATAATTACCTACTAAACCGGACTATTGCATTTGCTCTATTCTTAAAAATTGTTTTAACGGAAAATTTTGAATTAATGTTTTAAATTTAAAAGAAGTTTAATAATGCATAAATTAAAAAATTGTATTCCCGTCAAGGAATCCTTTTGTAGAGCTCAAACGTTTTCATCACCTTCAGTCATTTTTCACTAAGAAATTATTTACATTTGTTGTTCGCCATATGTATATAAATTCTTGAGTCATAATTTCTACTTATAATAGTTTGTATTTGAATTACTTATCTTTTAAAATACAACTATTCCATTCAAACTTTTACAATGTTTTATGCAAATAATAACTTTAACAATTTATCGAAAAGTAATAAACGAAATGGATATTTTAAAGAAATGGTCTCATTTAGCATTATAAAATAAAAGCTTATGTTTAAAAAATTAATTAAATGTATTAAATGTAGCATTGCATTTACTAAAAGTTTAACTAAATTTATTTAACTACAGTAAGCCCTTGCCGAACGCGAGGCTTACATATTGCGCGTACGGCAAATTCGCGTTCCGCTAAGTTATTCTACATTCTATGGAAAAAAAACGGCTTGGATACAGTTGAGATTAAAAGAGTATTTACAATTCATACAAACTTTACATAGCATTATAATTAAAAGGAAAAAATGAAACAAATGTTAACTGAAAGGACTTTCGTTATTGCTTGATAAGTAGGTACATGATGAAATTAATTTTCGTAAATAGCTGGTATTTTTGCGTGGAACAATGTCTCACGCAAGTCGTTAAACATTATGCGCTAAGGAGAGCAAAGTTCTTTCTCTTCTTTCTGCATTACAAAATCAAACAGTTTCTATACCTTTTTTAACAATTCTTAGTTCCTGTACGTTAGTTCTTGTATCTTAAATGGTCTTCATCTTTTTCACAACCGTTGCTTTCTCCGTCGGCTGATGTTCTAAGCTAGTACAATTCTTTACTTTTCATTTCACTATCGTCATTCTCTACTAATTCTTCAATTTCTCCTTCTTCCATATCTAAAATTCTTTGCCGCCTATTACTTTTACAATGTTATTATTATATTTATATGTTTTCCTTGGCTTCATTTTCAAACGATACAAATCCTCCTTTAAAATTGTTGACAGCTTCTGATGCTGATAGCTGACTAATGCTAGCAAGCATTCACTGTTGATGAATTCGCTTGTTTTCTACGAGTTTAAACATTTCTATGCAATGTCTTTGGTGTAATAGTGTGTCTTGCTTTTCTTTGTCTAGTGCTTTATTTGCATATATATAGATATAAACATGTATGATATAATAGGCTTTGAATGTTTTTATGATTCCTGGATCCACTGGTTGGATTAAGGAACTGCTCTTCTGTGAAAGAATAAAACCTCTACATTTGGATGCAATATTATGAGGGCTTCAATACCGCGTTCTAAAGCATTATCGAGAATTAGGAGAACTTTAAAGCTCAAGTTTTGCTCTTATAAGTAATGTTTGACTTCTTTAATGAATGACTTTCTAAACCAATCATTAAAGCGGATTATCGCTGCCGACGCCCTTCAGAGTACTGCGTTTAACTCAAATTTTCGTGTTGGACAAATTAAACACGTTTACACAAACTTGCGTTCCGCAAGACCGAGTTCGATAAGGGTTCAATAATTTCAATAAATCCCGAAAAACATAGTTATCAATAAATGGTTAAAATTAAAACATTTAAACAAATTTTTAATACATTTCTTACATTTAACGACAATTTTTTAAAGTTAATAATCTCATTTATAAATTGCTATGTATTACTTAAATTTTTATCATGTATTACTGCTTTGCTATAGAACTATACGAAACTGCAAATGACTTTGGTGGATCCTGGTACATACCTGGGGTCCAACAACACCTGGAGGTCCTGGTGGTCCAGGTGGCCCGGGTTCACCCTAAGGGAGGAAACACTATCAGTAAGTAGCTTACAGTATTTTACATAATTTGAAAATAAACAAGCACAGTCATTATACAGAATGGAACTGCGAACTTATTCGATTGATATCCGATGATTTGCAGACACTGACAAATTTCTATACATTTGTACAAATTTGAATATGTACAAATGATAATTCTATAAAAATAAATGTTTGGACAGGAAACATCTCAAATATGGGTATTAGATTATATAAAAATATAGCATGAATATGTTTGCATATACAGTTATAAACAGACCAGATAATCACTTGCTGTAAAACTGATTCCTGTTTATTAACGAAGATTTATATGATGACAAATGCTCACTCCAAATTGTAAAACGGAAGGTTTTTATAAAATATCATTTGGAATATTTAGAGTATACTTTTATTAAAATATAAATATATTTATATGCATACATATATACAAGTTGAAATTTTATAAAAATATTCAAATTTGACAAAGTATAATATAAAATTCATATATAAATGTATGTTTCGTTTCATACACTCTTGCTATTACTTTTCAAAAAGGCCAAAAAACGCAATTTTATCGCTAAGTAAAAGCATGACATAAACCATATAAAATAACATAAATTTTTCAGACTATTTTCTTTTTTACACAATGAAACTACAAATGCATGCTAAGTTTTTCTAAACGTGTGATATAGTTTAAAATATGACACTCCTTAATAACTTCACCACAGGTTTAGGAATGCTTCTTTATTATAGAAAATTGGATCTTAAGAATAAGATTTTATATGATATAATTTGTTTTATATTTGAAAATGATGATTAAGACTTTTAAAACATATCAGTATTCGATCATTCTATTACAATTCGCAGCTTTTGATTTCTGAGGCAGTATTCTTTTAACGAGCTACGTTTCGTAACCTTAGGTTTTCGAGAAGACACGAAGGCTTGCTTAAATAAGAAATGCATTTTTCTGGTTTCTCCTTCTGCTTCAGATACTTATTTTTCTGTTTCAAAATCTAGCATAACTAATAGCTGTAACTGCTGGACCATCGGAAGTGTTAGCGTTAGTGTTTTGCTGTGGTGTTTAGCTTCGTATTATCTCATTCAATTAAAAAAGTGATACTTACTTTAGGTTTATAAGAAATTACTCGCATTCAGTCATAGGTGCTCTCAAAGTGCAAGTGGTTAGCATACCCAACTAGTAGCTGGAAGATCTGTGGTTCAAACCTTGCAGAGAGCATAGCTGATTTTCGCGTTTCCTGCAACTAAGTCTCTACAGTGGCGATACAGAGGACGATAACACGCCTTAATTGACAAATATAGAAAACGATAACACGTCCTCTATATTATTGTCCTATAACATATAGGACGATATATAAATAAAATAGATAGATATAGAGGACGGTACTTGCTAGGTGTTCAAACCGACTCTCTTTCCAATACATAGAGGACGATAACAAGCCTTAATTGACAAGGTGGCTTTTAAATAGGTGTAATACAAAGAATTATGGAACTTCCCTGAGTACTTTGTCATGATATAAGTGGCTAATACGTTCAATTAGCGAATAGAAAATTTGTTGTTCGAATCTCGTGGAGACAATAATTGATTTTCCCTGTTTCTCGCTCCGAAATTCCTAATAGACTCTACGGATTTGCTATGTACGTGTGTAAACCCCAAACTGCACAGAAGCTCAGAATTCACTTTGTACTTAACTAGACGCTCACATTACCTTTTCTCGCTTCGCTTTCCTTTTATTGGGTATAGACGCAGCACCAGACCAAATTCAAACTGTACTCGCACAGTCAGAAAAGATGATGATTCCTTTATTTATAAATACTTTTGCTTGCATCAAATCTCTCATTATTTCTCATTCTATGCAAAACTTTTCTTTTTAAAAACTTACTTAAACTACGAATAAATTGTGCAAATGTTTAACTTGTTAATTCGTATTCTCAGTATGCGAAATCTGAATATTTATTTAATTCCGAACTGAAAAAGAAACTTTAGCAAACTATTAGCTAAAGAATTTTTTCAGTGCTTTTTCTTAGAATCTACGAGTCTAGCTTTGGAATATATAATTTGAGTCTATTTACTTTAGCATTAATTCAAGGAGAATCGTCATTTTTGTTTTCTTATTCATTAAAACATTTCGCTCCACTTGATTAGGAAACTCACTTGCCACGCAGTCTTTCATCTCTCTGCAAATTTTGATAACTTCCTAGCAAAATATTCGTAAAGTAGGTTTGCTTTTGTTCTTATAGGACCAAAAATTAAACAATATCAAATCACTGGAAATGCATTACTGAATATACATTTCGCAGCGCACATTACGTAAGAAAAATGTAGAACAGAAGATGGAGTTCTCATTATTTTATGAGAAAATTTCATTATTTGATTTTCATTGAAAAATGAAATTTTTCAAATTTTATTTTTAAAACCTTCTGTGCTTCTCAGAACTAAAACTTTATAATACCAATTTCGTTGAGATATTTTATGCATACAATAACGATATTTCTTTAAATTTCATGTTGTTTAAAACCCGCGAAAGAAACTGAAATTAATTTAATAGAATTAATCAATGATAAAAGTTATTAAAAATTCAATTCAACAAAAACAATTTGTAATGGAAAAAGAATATAAAAAAACTGCAGTCTAAAATTTAAGATTACAGTCTTAACATTTCGAAAAGATCACAGTCTGATTTTTCGAAAATAAAAATACATAAAAACTTATAAGAGTAAAAAAAAGTTTCAATCTGATCTTCGCATGAAGATTTCAGTTTAACATCGAAAAGAATTTTAAGCAAAGTATAGAACATAAAGACTTGTATTTAAAATGAGCTGTTCAAAATAGCATAACCAATTGGTAGGGGGAAATGCATTATGATATTTCATCGTAAATTAATATCCAATGAAGTTTATTTTCTTATTTAATAAAGAAAAAGGCTATTATTCAAGACATACTGCATTTACTTAATTTAATCACTTGCACATGAGGATTGCAATAAATATTTTCCTCAAATAAAATATTTTCTATTTTGCCAGCATTCGAAATCCGAAAAAAAAACTCAAAGATAATTTATTTAAAGTGTTCAAATACACCTTGGTAATGCTAAGATATTATTTCAAACTTACAAGTGGTTATTCTAGAATAGATAAGCTTTGACAGTGTACAAGTATGATCTAACATCTTAAAAATACATTGAATCAATTCCAAAATATAGTAGGAGAAATATAGTAGCTCTATGAGACTGCATAAAGCTGGCATCCACTTGAAACTTCCGTTTCTAGTGTATCAAGAGAGGTAGCAGACGCTGAAAAACAAAACAAGGAAGAAAGGTGAAACTAAGAATTAAAGGAGAGGGGCTAATTGGCTGCATGCGAGCTTGGATGAATTCAAGATGGAATAAATGTGTTAATTAAATTCTAATTAGATAGTACAGTTAATTATGTGATAATTAAGTAGTAACACTGATTACGTAACAGATGTGAGTTCTTTTGTACGTCTGGCTATAAAGAATAAAGAAACTTACAAGATGGCTGTCTACAAAACTATGAGAGAAGTGTAATTAAATTCATTTATCTGTAGACATATACAGTCGTTTCAGTTATTTGTAAATAAGTATACAAAAGTTAACCTTAATTCTTCAGCAAACTGCTTTATGTCATAAGCTGTGACATTTTTCGGTCAAAGTCTGTATTAAACAAAATAAGAAGCGTTATGATATACGAAACATTTTATGGCTGATAAAACAGGAATGAGTTTAAGTGGTACAATAGTACTTATCAGTACTATGTTGATTCATTAGTATTTACCGTTATTAATTATCCTATGATAATACACAATAAACTCGGAGTACAAATTCAGAAATTCTCAACTAGTTTTAACATTAATATTGAATTAGTGCATTTTGGATAGAACTATCGGAAAAGAAAGCTTACTTACAGGTGGGCCTCTTTCTCCTGGCATTCCGGAATTACCATCTTTTCCTCTTGCTCCCTATTGAAATAGAAAATATCTTTGCGTATTATATAAAATTTTAAAGAAATGAGGATAGTTATTGCGGAATTAGTTCATTATTAAACGAAATGTTACATTTTTCCAATATTTTGAAAAAATAAAATGCGTTGATATATACTAACATCTATTATTATGCTCTAGTAAATGACGTTATTCACACATGTTTATATAAAATATATGTTACAATAGTTTATCATATTCTAATCAAAACAGTTAGTTTTTCGGATGGAGGAAAAACTACTTTCGAAAGGTTAGGAAAATATTAAAACATCCATATCAATGTAAACTAATAACAACTATAATTTCCTGGGTCCAAATTTAGAATATTAAACTCATGTAGCATTGGGCTGTTAGTAATATTTCCATCTAATACTGAAAAGAAAATGTCTTAGTATTTGTGGCGTTAGTTTCTAAATAAGATGCAAATCGTTGGCTATGCTCCCCGAACCGTAATCAAAGAGAATATCAAATGAATTTATGGAAGGTTTATAAAAGCCGTGAAAAAAAAATTTTTTTTTTTGCTAGGTTCCAACAACTACACTTCAGGCCTCTGAAGTCCGACCTTCACATTAAGGTCTTTTATATCAGACAAGTTAATCTGACGGATCTTAATATCAGAATGATGCACTAAGACTTCACAAGCAGTATATCGACAAAGCTATATGTTGTTACACAGTATAGTAACAAAGCAAGCGCTGTTGCACAGTGTGACTTCGGCTGGAAAAGCAAGAGCTCCATTAACAAGGCTTGAAATCGTAACACGATAGATTATATATTTGTAGAAAATCAACTAATTAATATATTTTTATCATTATTGTTTTAAAAGAAAGCAAATGTTACTTTTATAAGCTCTGAATACTTCGAATTATCAGAGATATAACGATCGAAAAAAAATGGAAGGCTTCTGAAAAATTGCTGGATTTCTATAAATTATGTTACAGACACGAAATAAAACTTTACTTGGAAAACACCGATTTATTATGGGGGTGCAGAGACTGAACATTTCTATCAGTGCATTTAAAATTTGCAACATATCACTATAGTATTCAATTAACAAAATCTAAATCGCGTTTTGAAAAAAAAATCGTTTCGAAGTGTCTTTTGGGAAGAAAAAAAAGTTGTATGTTGAGTTTCTTACTTCTAGATCATTCCGTCAGTACACTGTGGGATAAACATAAAATCTTAACTAGTAAGTAAAAATAAATCTTGAACAAACATTTTATCTTTTTTTTAACTAGTTCATTAGAACGCTCTCGAATATTCGTCATTCATTGATTGCCTAAATTTCGAAACGATTTTAAAGTTTCCTATGCAGTCGAAGGTTTGAGATGTTTGTTAGTGAATTAAAAAACTTATAATTTATGAGACTATAGATATCTATAGAGACTAACACACAAAATAATCTAGTAATACATGAAAAAAACATGTCTACTTCCAGATGATGTCGCAGCTTTAATTTAAAATGTTTAACGAATAATTTTGATTCATTTCTTAATTCCATGTGTGCTTAAAAAAAGATTGATGTACAATAACGTTGTTTTATAAAGGAAATACAAACAGATAAAAGAAATTTCAAACTTACCGGCGGCCCTGGTGGACCAGCAAAACCTCTCTGTCCTTGTATTCCTTGGGGTCCTCTTTCACCTTG
>KK118976.1:970414-987171 GCA_000611955.2 Stegodyphus mimosarum
CCAGGTTCTCCGGTACTACCCTGAAGTCGGAAGAATGTTTTTTTTACATAATGAAATAGGAAGCGGAAGAAAGAAAGATAAAAAATATAATGCAATTAATATAAATTGCACTATGTTACTGTGTAGCAAACTTCTACACAGTAACATAAGCAGAAGTAAAAAAACAGAACTGCATTTTACACTGCTGCAGCTGAAAAAGAAAGTTCTAAGCGTAAATCTTCGAAAATTGTCGTCCAGGTTTACGAATATCATATATTTATTCTAAATAACTAGTTAAATATACTTTTAAGTTACTTTCCTATAACCCTTCATTCCCCTAATTGTCAGTGCCAGAATATTTAAATTTGGTAGCGCGCGCGTAAGGAAGGCAAATTCTACCAGTGGGACAAAAAGTTTAAATATCGACGTTCTGATAGAGAAAGTTAGAGAGAGTCTGGGAAATTTCTGCGCGTGGTTGTACGCAAGCTTCGGCTTAGCATTTATTGCTGGTTAGACGTGGCTTTACAGCTATTACCTAGCTGCCACTAGACACATCTACGCGCTGTAGGATACAGGATTGTATGAGCCCTGTAATTTAATTCCACTACTTGTTAATATCTTGGAATTCTTAGGTTTTGATTCTACTGTTTCAGTTACCGCCCAAGCAGAGGCGTACTATGTTAGCGTCGAGTTGACGCACTGTAAATAATCTGAAGAGTTTAATAAAGGTTAGTTTTATCTCTTCTTCGGTGCAATCACTATTTCTCCAGATTCTACACAACAGATAGACAGTAGAACGTTACACCCTTATCTGAAACCTTAAATAGATTGTTTTTGAGAGACCGTCGTTGATATCAATTTCTTCATATTCTTTAGTGATAGAATTTATTTCAAAAACTCATCCTGCTTATACTTACTTCCCTTCCATAAAATAGGTCATTAAGCAAATACTCAGCAGTTTACTGATTTTCACTTACCTACAAGAGACTGAAAAATGCCATGTTTAGGCAAGAAACACTATACAAGAAGTTTCAGTTTAAATACTCTTCTGATACAAATTTCATATCGTTTCACATCCCAAGTACTTCCATTTTTCCCATTCTTGATGGAATCTGTAACGCAATATTTCATTGTTTAAATTGATGAGCGACCCATTTGCAGAACCTTCATTATCAGAACTCAACAGAATTTCTAAATTATATATAACATCTTTTGTATGCTTCAGTGAGCGAAACGCACACTCCTATTTCAAGAAGCCTTCGAGAAATTTTAAGACAGTGAAATTCAGGGTCCAGTGGCAACATACAGCTCACTTGAGAGTTGTGAAGCTGTGCCAGTCCTGTATCACCGCGCTGAAAGGACCAAAAATAATGATACTCATGCTTCGTTGTGGATCTTGGTCAACCTTGTCCAGGTCTCCTTGATATGGATCCGGTGTCCTGAAACTGTTTCCACAAATTGCCGACGACAATGGGCGTTACATTGAGCTCTGAAGTCACCTGTGCTTGTGATTGGCTTGCCTCCAATCTACCGACAATTATACATCTCATTCCGTAATCCATAGGTTCGTAGCTACTCACTTAAGATACCTTATCAAATTTACCCAACTCTTGCTAGAAATACGGCGAATGTAGTTAAGGTTGTGCGAGTACTCAAAACAAAGATCTCTCCTGCGCTTTCCCTCCACAACCACAGCTCCGCGGACTCGCACGTATGCGATTACGTATTCGACTCTAAATATGCGACGTAATTAACACCTTTTGTTCAACAGTTTTCATGAAAGTAGACATAATTTGCAAATTATCTGAATTTTTGCACACGAGTGTATTAATATGAATGGCTGTGGCTTTCTTTCTGGTGTAGATCGTTTTGGAATCATTGTTGTTAGCATACAGGCATTTATTTTAAAATTGTTGTCTTAAAACATACTTACTCTGCCACAGTGTTCATGAAACAAAGTATGTAAAGTCTTTATCTGACTTTATTCGAGTGTATCAACATGGTTGCCTTCAAAATAGTTTCCTTCTCTACTAATGCACTTTTGCCAACAATTGTAGCAATGTTACAAATCTATTTCTGTTAAGTCCTCAGATTCTTTCTTCAGTTCTGATATTTTTCACGCGTTTTAAATGTTCCTGCAATCCCATTTTGATGTTTGGGAGTAGACAAATTTCGCAAAAGTTCAGGCCAGAAGGGAGCCATTCAAGTAAATTTATTAAGAGTTGATAAATTTACGAATAACTAAGGCTGTGTAGGATCGTGCATTTTCACAATACAAAATCGTTCCTTTTCCAACAACTACGGTCATAAATGATGTCATAGACATCTTAAGGCATTCCCGTGGTAAGCTACGTTTATAGATTGAATTTTGGGACGAATTTATGCTGCACAATTCTATTAATGTCATAAAAACTAATAACTGTAATTTTGATTTTGAATCTACTTCTTCGAGACAGTTTTCTGGAAGTATTTTCCTTTCATCTTCTAATCTTTGCTTACCGGCTACAATATTAAACTATATTCGCACTTGTCACTGATAATCGTCTAATCGAGAAAATCACAGTTTGAAAAGTTAGCACAATTTCTATTCAGCAAATAAAAATGTAGGCACGATTTTTCTAGTTTTCATATTCTTAGTTTTTCGACCAAAATCGTGTGAATGATCGTTTTTCATATATTTAGCTTTTCAAGAATCATTTTAACAGTTAGTCATCGAATACGCTGCACACTACAGCACAAAAGGGTTTTCATCGACGAACTCAAATGAAGGGCTTTTTTATTTTTATAGCATCAATTATTTCTCCTCGCCCCGTTGGAAATTATTTAATCAATACGAAGATGTAGACCATTGTAACGTAGATGCTCCGTACACCTGCCTCAGTGAGGGAAAGAATTACACGCCTAATAAAACTAAGTGCAAACACAAAACGTAAATTGACATAGACTCTATAACAGAAGAAGCTATTTCAGCGATTTAATATTATTGCCTTTTTCAGATGCAATACTGCAGCTAAAAAATTATTGATTTTCCAGCATACTTTAGATTTCAGCTTCAAATGCAATTTTGCAGCTACTACATAACACTGCAGGTGAAGTGGCGATAATTTTAAATCGGTGAATGTGCTTTAACTAAAATAAAATCTACTGAAAAAGGCAAAAGGGAAACACTATTGAACTGCTGAAAGCGTCTCTCATAAAAAAAGAATCCACATCAGTTAAAATTAATTTCGTACGTCTGCTTCAACGTTTATAAATTTCGGTATCATTCTTCATAAGCTTTATCAAAAACATTGCTTTCGTTCGTTATTCAATTAATATATCGCTTTTCATCTTGACTATGCACAGAAAAAACAAGTTTTATAAATAAAAAGTCATTACCCCCTATATACGCATCTCACAAGAACGAAACTTAGTCTGAAGACAAAAAATACCCTGACTGTGATTTTTACCTCTTGGCCTCGCTCTGACGTTGATGAGTGGAGAGTAGTAATATCAGTTCACGAACTTTAAGGACAGATTACGTTTCTCCATCAAAATATTTTATTATATGTAAATAAAGAAATGTGTTAGAATATACACGAACAATTTCCATTTATAAAAATATAACCGTGGGAAAATTTTAAAAACATTAGAAATACATAGAATAGAAAATGCTTCTCCTCTGTTGAAGAAAATAAAACTTACTTTCTCACCAGGCTGCCCGGTTTTTCCTTGTCTTCCGCGCACTCCACGATTACCCTGTATAAGAAATCAGAATTTTAAATATCTTAAATTTTAAATTATCAAAAGTTCACTCGCATTAAAAGGATTAAATTAAGTGATAAAAATGTCATGAGTAGCATCTTGAATGTCTGCAGTTTGAGATCAAAATATTTTATACACTTTTAATACAATACATACGCACACACACACATACACATACATCTATATAAATTGTGTGCGTGTATGTGATGATTAAAATGTTAATAAAAGATAATTAATTTAAAGAAAATAACAGCCATCGAGGGTGGTAGAACACTTATCGTTTTTCTTTAAAAAAGCTTTTATTGTAGACATTTTCTTCTTTTTTTTAATGAAGATAACAGATAAACTAGCGCTAAACGCGCTTGTTCTTTAAAACCCACTCACCAGACCGGGGTTACGCTAAGGAAGCTCAAATTTGCCAAAAATGCTATGAGAAAGAAGTATTTTCTTGATTTTAATGCCAAAATGCCTCAGTGGCACTTTATATCTGGATTTATGTAGTTCTATTTTACTGCTTTAATTTCTCGAACATATTTCAGGATGTACATATAAATACACACATATATATACTTTTATAAAGGCGTCACCAAAAATATTTTAAGCCATATATAGACAGCCTAGAAGGTCAGAGGATTAATGAAGTTTCACATTTTTGAAGAAAGAAAGTCCAGCAGCGGGCAGAAAGCTTGCAGACGCAAAGAACAAAATGTGTATTTCCCATATGAAGATCCTTTTAAAAGTTACTTCGTTTTGACTGGCAGTTTGAGCTGCGGTTTTCAAAATTTTAAATTATTATTGGTTGAGTCATTATATAAGTACTGTTCAGTATCGTTATGTACGAATCGTGTGATACGGATTTATTTTGAAATCACGCAATTTAGAGAGATTCATTATAAGCAATAAGCAGTTACTACTATTACGATAGAACGAAGAAATTACCAAATTAAGAAGAAACATTGTAAATATAATAATATAAATTATTGTAATTTACAGCTGTTTTTTATCTTAATACATACATATAAATATATATATATATATATATATATATTAGAATTTTTCAACTTTTAATGAAATATTAAAAGGTGTCCTTTCTGCTCATCCAAAACATGATTTTTTTTAACTTTCCTTACTTTTCAGGCAAATTTAGTGGACAAATATAAATGATGACACTTGAAATTGTATTAATGATACCACAAAAATCATACATATTATCATACACAACTCATTAAGTGAAAAAGACTAAACTGTTAACAAAGTATTATCGATACAAAACAGTTCGTGGAACTACGTAAATTTCAGTGTATAAAGTGAAAAAGACTGTTTATAAAGAAATGAAAAAATTAAATGCTAATCATTATTCCATAAAGAGGAAAACCATGCGGAAATAATTATTCCTCTATAAACAGGACTCAATACCTGATAACGTTCAGGCTCTGTTTTTAAACTAAAATTGCTTATAGGTAAGTATTTATTTACTTTTTACGTCATTTACTTTACTATAAATTTCCACATCGCTATCTATTCGTCTAATCAGCCACATGACCTATAAAACTGCTGATTCTGCGAGGTTTGATTATCTGCATAAAACTTAGAATTTATCTTCCACGCACTAAGACAATATTATAAAAAATTATAGATTTTGTGATAGAAAACTGTCGCGAAGATTTTAAGTATTATCTACAGACAGCATGAATGAAAGAAAAGTTCTTCTTATATTAATACTAAGAAATATATAAGCAATATCTATATGTAGGTAACATAGCTCGCGAAATATAACATACACCTCATTGACATGACGCGAATATAACTAATTACAGGTGTAATAATTTCTAATGAAAAATATCTTCTGATTCAAAAATATCTCATAACCTTAGACTGCATTTCTCATGAAATTGTTTTCACCGTTTGTTAAATATTCCAAAACAAAGAAATAATCCCCCTCCTGAAATTTCAGAGTTATTAATTAGATGTAGATAAGTCCGCAGAACGTTTTAAAATTTAATAATAGATACGCTACGTAACACATATCAAATTTTATAATATTGAAACAGAAATAAATTCAGTAAGTTCTTTTATATGCATCAAAAGTGCTCATACGGCTGACATTTATGAGTAGAGAAAAAGATTTAATTTAGCTATACCTGACATTTTTGCTGGTACCAAAATTCATTAAAAATTGTTTTGATCACATGATCACATACTTCAATAAGACCCTAGTCTGCCTTACTAACATAGAAACCATTATCGAAATGATTTGCAAGGTTGTTTCAATCAAAATTTGGCACAATGACAGACACCATTTGGACGAGCATTTCATTCAATATTTACACTAAGGTTATATGAGGTACAGAATGAGGACACGATTCCTTAATGTCATGGCTAACTGTTTTTTTTAATATAATCCACCTATCAATTTTTTTGTAGGATTTTATCAAAAATGCTTTTCGCTTCTGTGCCTCCATTCCCTCTTAATTTCCAAAATCTTTTCTATAGTTTTACCAAGGCTATAACTCTATAGCTATGATCAATCGTCATATACTGCCACGCGTGTAAAAGATCGCAAATGAATCTTCGAATTGAGTGTGACACTTTTGCGAATTTTATCAAAAATATTTTTTGTCGTCATGCCTCATGTCCAGAATCTGTGCAATCGTTTCACAGAGGCTATGGCTGTAATCGATCTTGATATACTGGCACACATGTCGAGCAAAACGAATTATCGCATAGATATTAATACATTAGAGAGATGGTCTCGTTAAGCATTTGCGAAATTCGTAAATCAGTTTGGTGAGTTTGACTCTATTTCAATGTAAAAAAAAATCTGGTATCAAATGCGTAGTTTACATGTTGAAACATATTTAATTTTCAGGGAATTATGAATAATTTTACAAATCCGAAAGCTTTAGATCAAAATAAAATTTTGAAACGTTATGTTGTTTCAGAGCTCATTTATACGCTCTGAATAATAAAAAGCATACTTAATACATTTAATCTAAAACTCATAAATAAAACTGCGCTAAGTACTAATACACGTGTCATAGCAATAGTAATTTTCATTAAAGATTAACTGTATTATAATTAAGTGCAAGATAAATAGTAAAGCATGGTAAAATATTATTGTTTCTCAAAGATTTCAATTCAATTCATAATCTAAAAACAATTCAGCATTTTAGAATGTTTCTTAATCAACATCAGAACAAAATTACAAACAAAATCTTTTCTAGCTTATATAGTAAAAAACTCCAGATACTTTCCATATGCTAGCAGAAAAATACGTTTCATGAAGTCGTGAAGTAATCCTTTTTATTAAAATGCCTTAATATGTAATTACTTTGATGACACTAGAAGACAAGAATTTTACTTACTCTTGGTCCTTGAGGGCCCCTATCTCCAGGAAGTCCTTGATGACCCTGTGAATGGAAATTATTTTTAGCTTAATGGATAATGACATCCCACAATAATATTTCATAGATATAATAAGTGATTAAGTCAAATTCTAAATAATATTTTAGAAACTGAACTGATGAATTAATGAAAAAAAAATATAATGGCCTTAATCGGGGCGATGGGTTACTGTATTGCAATAATTAAACGTAAGTTAGTTCATTATTTTAGCACGTTTAATATGAACAGTAATACACAAAAATATATTTGAATTTTCCACAACACTTCTAACATAAAGCAAAAGCCGTTATATATTAAAAGAATATGCCTCACATAGTTCTGGAAAATTCATTAATAACGTCTTATAAAAACATAACTTTTAAAAAATTTTTAATGATTAAAAATTCATTTATAAATCTTATTTGGAATAAAAATTTTACTTTTCTAAATTTGCAAAATGGAAAATAATTATTAAATACCTCTTAAATCGTGTTTCTACAAAATAATTTTTTCATATGTAGTACTTGATAAATAAGACAAAAAGAAGCAAAATACTGATTTTAACTAAAAGAGTTAAATAGGGGAAAAAACATAACTTTTCATTCAGAGAAGAAAACAAACTGATACTTGTTTTATACTTTGCTAATTAATTACAAATATTAAAAAAATGTATGCTTTAAACGAAATATACAGTTATTGTTTAATAAATAAGAAATTTACACATTATTAGATATTCGTAGAGTTTAGGCACTTTTAATGAGTGATAAAACTTATTTGTGATCTTTTTCACAAATAAGTACTCTTGCTTGGTTAATTTAGAAGTCAATCAAAGAGAAATCAGCATTACATTTGCAAATTTTCACAGGACTAGTTTCGATGGTTTTACGGAACCATCACCCTCAGCTGCCAAAGTGCAGATGAACGAGATAAGATAAGAATGACTGGACAGAATAAGAATGGCTTCTTATCTTACCTTATCACTATAACTTATCTGGTTCATTTGCACTTTGGTAGCTGAGGATGATGGTTCGGTAAAACCATGCAAACTAGTCCTGTGAAAATTTTCAAATATAAGGCTGATTTTTGTTGTTTGACTTCTAAATTAATATCTCTTCGGCGTGTTATTTTACTTTAATTACTCTTACGTGGATTAAGAGTGATACTTACTTCTATTTATTTAAAAACCTTATGGTAAATTAATGATTCATTAACTGGCAAATCATCATGTAATGAGATTGCTTATGATTAAAACTAAAAGCTGCAATTCCTTTTTACTTCCTTGTACGAAGTAAAAAGGAAGTATTGTAATCGCGAAAAATTTCGGGTCTCATATTTCAACGAAAACATCCATTTTGACCGCTATCGAATGCAATTTAACGATGTTTTTGCGTAATATCTAAACGTAAGGGCAGATTAAAGGTCTCTTTTCCCCCAAAAAATTTACAAAACTGATTTAAAATGGATTCTAAAAAACGACTAGCCTCAGAAAGCTGAACTTTTGTATACAGGACTGCTATAACATGTAAATGTGTACCTTGCATTTTGGTTGCAATCGGCTGCACCAAAAGTATATAAATATATGTATATATATATCCACTCTGTTACTCGGCTCAGAGAGCTCAGTTTCTTTATTCTTATATGTTTGTAAATTACGAATTTTTTGGTTTGAAAATTATTGAAGTATGTTGTTCTTATCTTTTGGTTAAGATTTTATGCGTTTAGTTAATCTGCATGCAATAATTGTGGAATTATCAACAATTTAAAAGTTTTTGGAAATGCGGCTAAGCCTAATGTTTGGTTATGATATAGCGGCCATATTTGCTTGCATTTGAAGCTTAGCAGAATAGTGGATTTGTTGCCAATCTAGAGAAACTAAGCTTCGCAACAACAAAGTAGCGTCCTCTTTTATTATTGCGAATTAAATTATTGCTTGATTCATTCTGGAATTATCATTTAAGTTATTAGTTTGCTTTTGCGTAAAAACTGTAATTTTAATTGCAAAAATTGTTTTTTAATTGTTTAATTGTATTTGGTGTTTATGTTTTTCTATATCTTTCAATTTTTAATGAAAATATTTTGAATTTTTATGTATTTTTACTTTACCGCGACGCGAGAACTGAAATAATTAGTAGAGCATGCGCATTAGGTAAGCGGCGCTGAATCGTCTGGGAAATCGTCTGTGTTTAGCGCCGAAGTGTGGCTATGGTAAATAAATAAAGTGAACAAAGTGTATTTATTCTGTTGTGGTTTATGCTCTATCGACGAAGTAGATTTTATTCAAAATTCGTTAACTGTTAATTCCAATATGCTTAAATGAAATGCAGGAAAATTGCGTATAATTTAATATTCCATACAAGGAAGTCATGTGGTGTATACATCAGATTTTTTCAAACAACAGTGGGTGAACTTTCGAAAGGATGTTAAAAACTTGTTTATCATTAAAGAGATCAGCTCAAAATTACCTATGTTAATTGCAAACTATTTTTTTTTCCATTCTGTGTTAGAGAAGATTTGAATATATTCACTGCACGGTTCTAAACTTCGATATTTATGATACAGTTTAATTTTAAAGTGTAATAATTGTGTTCTCTCTGTCTCATTTTTTTAAATGAATGCTTCTAATGAACATCAATAAAACTAATCTTTCCAAAATTTTGAGTTAAACATTTTCTGGATTTTAGACAGCATTTAAAAATTCGCAGAGCAAAGATTCCAGTTTGCCAACATCGAACGCTTTCGCAAGATTCGCGGTATTCAAGGAATTTATTATTTCACCCCTATAGATTTATAAAACTAAACATTTTTTTTCTTCTTATTCTATAGATTTATATAATTAAATATTTTTCTCCTTCTTATGCTGAAATACTGTTGGAATACCAAGCAGAATACATTTTATTCAGTCTTTAATAGTTTTGAAATATGAGTTTTCATTTTATGAAAAAATAATAGTTACAATATGCCAACTTTTTCAAAACTTTCCTTCGCAACATTTTTATTTTACTGTTACACTCAATTAATTTCGGCCAATTTTAAAAACATTAATGAAATATAAAAATTTCACATGTGCATGATGATTCTAAAATTTTATCATACTCCAAACATAAAAAAATTACCATTATTAATTAATAGACCGGCACCCAATTAATAGATTTATGCACTTTTAAGAATTTAAATTTAAATCCGAAGTTTAGGTCTGTGAGATAAACGTATGTAATGGGCTAAAGTCTGTGAGATAAACGTATGTAATGGGCTAAAAACTGAACTTAAAAGTATTCTGAAGACTTAAAATTACAAGACACTAGTGTTATATTTCTACCGCTAAACGTAACAAGCTTAATCTAGCCAATGAACTAAAAATATATCCAGAAAACAAAAATGCACAATCGATCCTTTTTGATGCGTCGACGTGTGAATTTTGAAAATAGTATTCATGATTCTGATAAAAAATTCATATTGAAGGATGCAAGATTTACTTAATCTTTTCATCAGAAATTTATACTGAACATTATTTTATGTTGCTGTTGACGTAAATTGTAATCTGTGATCATGTTTATAGTTGATGAGTTGAGTAATGATGATTTTCTCGATTTTAAAACAGGTTCGGCAACCCGTGGCCGACATCTTGGATTTAATTACATGTTCGGCGAAGGTTAGTATCCGTGAAGAAGTAGTATAGGCTCCGGTGTGGTAAGACAATTCTGTTTTCGCCATACTCTCTGAAAATGATGACGAAATAATCTGACATCTACTGGGAAATACAAAAGGGAGAATGAAGATAAAGATTACATGCAGAGAAAAAAGTTATGCGGAAAGACGCTGATGAGCAATTATGGATTTTCATAAGATGCGTCGAGCAATATTCATCTATGTCCTTATGTCGTATTGCGAAACATTATTGTATGTATGCACAGCTACTTTTTAAAACTATCTCGGTGACAATCTTGTAAGCAGAAAGACATTGTACGTCATCACTCTTGAAACTCTATTAACTTTTTGTTGTTTAATGTTGTTTTCCTGAAACATAAAAGTCACGTATATGTACTTTAATGTATAATCTGTAATTTTATATAATCTGTTTTAAGTAATCTGTGATTCTCGTTATTTTTTATTTAACTGTTGTCGATTGATAAAAAAACATCTCCAACAGACTTCGCACGCTTCAATTTCTATAGATAGCACCACAAAATATGAACAAATACGTTCTAAAGATACGTATTCAATTATCTGAAGAATTCTGTTATCCAGATTCAGAGAGGTTGCTTCCAATGAAGAGATTCTAGTGTATTTGGCCTATTTCAAGTTTGTTAAACGCTGACGGTTATAATTATATAAATTGTAATTAAAAGCTTCATTAATTTTCTTTCACATTTTTAGCTATCTACCACTTTTAATAATGAGCTTTTGTGAATTTTTTAATAATTTTTAGTGTGAAGCTTGCTTAATATAGTGGTTAAGATATTCCCACTTTGATTAAACAAAAAGTTTATAAATTTTCCATAACGTTATTTAAAGAAACTTAAAATTACTTAAAGGCACTTAACATTATTTAAAGGTAATTTCTGTTTTATCTAGGAAAACTTCACGGCTGAACAGTGATCACAAAATTATTAACTAATACTTACTCTTTCACCCTTTTCACCTTTCTTCCCCGGTTTGCCCCAAAATCCTTTTTCACCCTTTAGAAAATAAAAATTAAATTATTAGCCACTTAGTGACAATATGAAAAAATGTTTCTGAACATAGATTTATTAATGTCATTTACATCAATATACATTAAAGATTCATTGAACATAAATATGACTTCTTTTTTATAGAAATTGTTCTGTATAAAGCTGCTTATTACTCGCAGCGAAAATCAGAAATACACTCCTTTACTGCAAATTGAATACTTTTTTAACACAAAATACCCTGAATTTCAGTTAAATATAACTTAAATTTTACAAATCTCTAAAATTTGTGTTATTAGAACCTTTAATTATTATATATTAAACTGGCTTTGAAAATAATTATTTCAGAAATTCATCGATAATATTGATTAATAAAGCAGCCGAACACGAATACATATAACGAACAAGAAATAGTAACGAATTAACTTAATGAGAATTAATTACGAAATTAGAATAAATGTTTAACTCATTATAAGTACAGTTAATAATGTTATAAAAAGAAGTTTTATTACTTTTTTATATTCAATGAAAGAGAATTCATTTGTACTTAAGATATCTGTGGTAATAATTTCACTGCAAATCATTTCAAATTATCCTTCCCGAAAGTATGTACTTCTGAATCATAATATAAGTCAGCAACTTCATTGAACATTAAGATCTCCATTTATTAAGATTATTGTTGACAAAAAGGAAGAAGAAGTCCTTGAATTGAGAAAAGAAGTTCTTGAATGCAACTTCGCTTGTTATCGCTTAGAGATGAAAGCGGAATCTCTGAATAACACGTTCAGTGTGCTCACCATAGAAATATGAGAAGAGAATGCTTTTAATTCTTACATTATTAATTAAATAGATGCATTATTTTAATTAAATAATTATCTTATGAATGTAGTCATAAGTAGTATTTTCAATAGATGCCTCATGAATATCAGTAGCCAGTCATTGTGGAGTACCGGTCACCTACATAAATGTGAAAAGTTAAAAAAAAGTACACTGGTGAAATAAATTAAGAGAATTTGCCTATTTTATCGAACTGCATGAAAAGAACTGAACTGAAGGAAAAACCACTGCTTCTAGATAAAAATGCAAATCTTGTAAGGTAAATACGTAAGCGTATACGTGTGTATGGGCGGAGCCAGCAGAAAAACAGGCTTTATAAGCGTGTGGAGGGTAAGATGAATTGCATTCGCTAGCACATCTCGGCGAATTTCTTGGTGTTACCTTGCAGCAATCGGTTAAATTCACATCGGAATAGTAAAAATGAGTAACAACCAATGTTTAGATGATGGAATGAGGTGGCGAATCGTGAGGAGGTTAGAGGCAGGCCAGTTGCAAGTTCAGATATGCAGAGTTTAATTTAATGCCCAGAGTCGTGTGTAACCTATGGAAACAGTTCCAGGATACTCGATCCATCGAGAAAATGCCTAGAAGGTCGTTCAAGAGCCACGACGGCCAGAGACGATCGCTATCTGTCCATTTTAGCGAGGCGTAACAAAGAAGCTACAGCTTCTCAGCTCTCTCGGGACCTGTATGTAGCTACAGGAACCCGTGTAACAAGGGTGACTGTTTCCAAAAGCCTGAATGAGAGAGGGTTGTTTGCTAGAAGGCCGGCTAATTACGTCGCGCTAACGTCTACGGACAGGAGGGTCCGATTAGCTTGGTGTAGGCAGCATAGTGATTGAAGTACGGAGCAATGGGCGACCGTTCTGTTCACCGATGAGTCCCGTTTTAGTCTAAACACCAATTCCCGCCGGTCTTTCATACGGAGAGAGTCAAGGACCCGCTATCTACCCTCCAATGTCCGCGAAATCCACAATTGTGGAGGTGCCGATGTAATGATCTGGGCAGGCATCATGTTGGATGGCCGCACACCTCTCCGCGTTTTTGACAGAGGCCCTGTGACTAGTGTGAAGTATAGGAATGAGGTCTTGGAGCCCTATGTTCGCCTTTTCCGGGATGCAATGGACCCCGAGTTCATCTTACAGGACGATAACTCGAGGCGACATAGAGCTCTTCTGGTCGAAGAATTTCTCGAGAGTGAGGATATTCACCGGATCCCAGGCAGATCTCCAGACCTTAACCCTATACAGCATGTCTGGGACGCTCTGGAGAGGCAATTTCAACTCGCAAACCAACCTCCGAGAACCATCCAGGAACTGAAAACAGCGTTGCTGAATGAGTGGGACCAATTGCCACAGGCACTGATTTACTGCCTTATTTCCAGTATGACATCACGCTGCGAGGCCTGTATAGTTGTAAGAGGGGACCATACCCCCTATTAACCCTTTTCTTTTGTGTCTTCTGCAACCGCTGTTTCAGACCTTCATACTCCCATGAGTGCTCACACGAACATGTGTGTTTTTTATAAATGTTGAATGTTTATTTTGTTTGTATTATATCAACCTGTGTTCACACCAAATTTTATTAAAATCTGTTCGGTACTTCTGGAGATCGTAACTCAAATACGAAAATTCTCTTAATTTATTTCACCAGTGTACATGATTTAATTTATGATGATGATTTAATTTCTTGTGGACATACAGTTGTATACGATGTTCATTCCCATTAGCATTTTAAAATTCATCACATCATTAATATTAAGAAATAATCAAAATCACCGATTTCATGATTCAGTTATGCTTTGTTATTAAATGAAACGAACAAGAGAGATAAAATGTTAATTACGAAATACACAGACACAATATGACTAATCTAATCAAATACGGTGAAAAGAATTGGATAGAAATCTGAGGTACTTTAGTTAGTTTTAAATATGAATACATTATATTGAAATCCAATTCTCTGAATACTTTATATATAATGTTCATTGACAAAGTGGTACCTCAGTTAGAATATTCTTCATTTTATTCATAATCCGCATAATTCCTGATTTAAAAAATATTCTTCATAAATGATTCATATTATGCTATAAGGTTTATCCTAAGTACTTTAAGTTTGTCACACTTTCCTGTCTCTCCTAATTTCAGCTACAACTTCCTACCAGAATGTATTTTCATACATGCATTTAATGCAAATAAGTATAAGAGTAGTATTTAAGTCGATGTTTCACTGACTTCGTTAGAGAGTCAGAGTTTCTGATTACCGCGTGTTTGCCTTTGGCTACTTCTCTCTCTAAGCTATTGCTAAAAGCTCGGCCGTACTTCAAGCCCTTGTTAAGTTCGCCTACTTAATTGAGGTTTAGGGGACAACTACTTAGAATCCTGATAGTTTCGGCTATATCTTTTCAGTTAAGCATTAGTTAAGCTTTAATTCTTATTAATTTGAGTTCAAGCCCAAGTGGAAGCTTCGCTGTACGCTCTCAGATAGGAGCCTACTGTGTTCATCCTTATTTTGAGAAATAAAGGGTAATTAACCCTTCTTCGATTCTTACGTCTCTGTTTACACACTCAAGCGATTATTCGCTTATCGGTGTAAGTGGTACCCCACATTTAACTTGTAAAAAAAGGGTGGAACCCCACAATGCAGTTACAACCAACTAAAACTTTTGTATTTAAGTGCAGGAATCAGTGTATTAAGTATATAAAGATTTTAAAATGATTTTGCTCACTTTATATCCTCTTTGTAGTTCATACTTACTTTTGCTCCAGGGTGACCAGGATAACCTGGGAATCCAGGGATTCCTATTTTACCCTGAAATACAAATATTATATCTGTACAAAATATTTATAATAAAAATTCAATGCATTTACATACACTTTAAATGTTAGTGAAATTTATTATTCTTACTACACTTTTAAAAGACTTGGGGAGATGAAGTTTATCTGAAATTTAATAAACTGTATCGTTTTCAAAATATGCTTATATTCGATAAAATGAATCTCTGAATAACAAAAATCCAAGTTTTTAAGGCTACTGTTGTTCTTTGACGCCTAACTCTTGTATACATCCTCTTTCAAAGTGTAACTACATGAAAATGTAGATACTCTTCAGTTAATTCTGCCGTTATCTTAACCCTATTTTATTTTCCAGCATCAGGAATCATTGGAAAGTTACAGCTTTAAAATTTGATCTTAAGTTCACTATTTCAACATAAAAAAATAATGCAGCAGACTACACAGTTAGAGTAAAGAGTTTTACGCTTATATATAACTATGAATCATGTTCTCGAAATTATTTACGTCATTTGACAGTTTCAAAATGTTTTTAATTTCATAATTCTAACAGACATGCACTACAATTCCATTTCATGTACTTTTTGCATTGTAATTGTTGACAAATCTGAAATTGTTTTATTTTCATCTAATTTTTGAAACTTGAGAGGAGGGATGTCAAAACATTAATTGAACTGACTTCATTTAAGTAATGCGAAACTTTTTGGAAATTTTTCTCTTACACAAACTATACATTATCTGTCAGGCTCTTAAGATAAAAAGGCTAATTTGAATTCAATAACAAACCATTCTTGTCGTGCGGAACATCGCTATGCAGAATTTATAAATAGCTAAATTAAAAGAGATAATTAATTGAGTATCAGTGGTTACCAACTGTCGTTCAAAACTTAATTCACTTTTCAATAGAAATGTGTAAATAATCACAAATAAATTTTTTAATTTTCAAGTTTTAACTTTAAACACGTTTATTTCAGCCAAGTTCGATCTTTTTTAAAAGCTGTAAGGTTTTAGTTAAACTAACCAAGTTTATTTTAATTTAAATCTTTTCTATCTCCTCTCTGCTTCAACTTCCTGTCAGAAGAAGCGCGCGTTTTTAGCTTATGCTAATTTTGAAGTTCAGCCAAGCACTATTTAAGCCAGAGGTAGAAACCTCTCGGTGTGTGAGAGCTTTGCCTCAGATCACGGTCACGCTGCTCGACGTTCGCCTGACCAGCTAGCAGTTTAAATTTATAAGCCATAGTGCTTACTACGTGATTGCTTTGTAAAATAAATTAAAGTGCAGTAGTATTTAGTATATTTTGCTACGCACCCTTTTAGATAGAGGCCAACTTCCGCGAATTGCTCTGCGAAGCAA
>KK118976.1:990312-1053685 GCA_000611955.2 Stegodyphus mimosarum
GAGCTTTGCCTCAGATCACGGTCACGCTGCTCAACGTTCGCCTGACCAGCTAGCAGTTTAAATTTATAAGCCATAGTGCTTACTACGTGATTGCTTTGTAAAATAAATTAAAGTGCGGTAGTATTTAGTATATCTTGCTACGCACCCTTTTAGATAGAGGCCAACTTCCGCGAATTGCTCTGCGAAGCAAAGTTTAATTTAAGTTCTATTTTTAATTTATTTAAATTTATTTGATTGTTAAGTTGACCAAAGTGCGGTCTTTTACGTTCTGTATCTCTTCCGAGTTGGGAAGTTTTGTATTTAATAGTGATTGAATAAAAGAGGATTTCAAATCCCTTCACGTGCAGTTATTCTCCAGCCCAGCAGTTACACCAGAACATAGCGTACCTTCCGCTCCCTGTTCCAGTTCAGGACTTAGAACGTAAGGATAAGAACCCTTTACAGAATTTACCATGTTCTCAAAGAATACACACAGAATGCTAAGTCCTGATAAAGCTAGTTAATAATTCTTTCCAATTATATACAAATGACTTGTGAATTATATTAAAATTTTATTGCACAGTAAAATACTGCCTTGAAACATTTTTACGCAAAGCATCCAATAAAAATTTGTCATCAATGAGTCATAATTATCCGAAGTTCTGTGGCTTTTAATGAAAAAAAATTTCATTATTTCATTTAATTTTTGAGTACAGGTCAGGTAATCACACCTTGTATGGGATTTGAAGAATTCTTTAAGCAAAATATAAAAAACTTGTTTTTTAAGTAAACATCTTTTGATAGAACAATTTTCTTTGTTTTAGTGCTTATGCAATATCAAAAGTAAAATTAATCAATGGATGCGTAATTAATATGCAAAAATAAAATTAATCAATTCATTAATTTTATTTTTGCTTTAGAGCTTGGACCTTAATCTATTTTTCAATATAATTTCTGCCTAAGGCACTTAACGTATGGTACCACAGTTCTGAATTCCATCCTCGTGGAAATCTACCTCCTGATTCGATAACAAATTTTAGTACCAGGCGTAAGCACACCTATTTATAATTTAATTGTTCTTTCACAGTTTCATTCAAAACACTTCCTGAAACTTGGCAAAACATCGTTAGACACTATGCAAGGAAACTATGATCTCTTCACATAATTTCGGTATACAATAATTACGCATTTCTAGTAACACAACTGTCTTTAATTATGATTACCCTGGAGAACTTTTAAAATTTATTTACGTTCTTATAAACTAGTGTAAATTAAGTGGTTTTCCTTACCTTCTCACCCGTTGGACCTGGAGGTCCCATTTCGCCTCTCGGACCTTCGAATCCCTAGAAATAAAAACACATTTATTATTATGAGAAGCAGCATTTTGAATTGCCTTATCTCAATTGTATGTTATTTATTTGGCACCGAAAATCGTATTTACTTTCGGTCCTTCCGGTCCTTCTATACCAGGCGTGCCGTCTGGGCCGGGAATTCCTTGATCTCCTTTAGGACCATAATCACCTTTTTGCCCATCCAGACCCCTTGATCCCTGAAAAATATCAAAACCTCTTAGATAGTTTTTAAAAAGATATAAAGTTACACGGATTAAGAAAAGATTTTTTACTTGTGTAAACGCGAAAACAAATTCGCAAATGTTTCAATTTTATATTTTCTCAGATGGATAAATTCTACAGTTTACTTTAGTATATCATTACATTTAAAATAATTCCAAATTATTAATTAGATATAATAAAAACCTTAAGGATTTTTGAGAAAGTATACATAAAGCTAAACGAAGTAGTACATTGTTTCCTCTTTAGAAATGGATTGTTGAAATCGTTCGAATCATAGGTCATTTTGTAAAAATTCCCATGATTCAAATGCATGGCTCAAACAAAGTCAGTTACGAATAACATAAATGAACAATGCAAACCGCATTTTTCAAACGAAGCCAATAACCATCACCAATACGCAATCGCAGTCGTCTCCGCGCCAAACATCGGTTTCGTTGCAGTCTATCTTGTCTGTTTTGCATACGCTAGCTTACTACTGTGCTCTGCTATAGTCTCTTTACATTAAAAAAAGGCAAAGCGTTGCCAGCCCTCCATTAAATATTGCAACTCGTGCCGTCATCAAAGCATAGCATTCATTTCCTCCACCTCATTTTAAACTGTAGTTCAAGTCTGCCTTCATTCGCGCGCTTTTTATAAAGTGAAGCAGGCTAATGTAAATGAAGTAGACGGAAATTAAGCATTTCAGCCTTTTACCGCATTTGTTGTTTCCATGGTTGCGAGTCAAATCGGGCAGCGAAAAATAGCCTTGAAGTAACAGACTGTAATTATTCTAAATCGTTTTAGAGAGCGGATGATGTTCTTTTCGTTTTGCTGGTTTACAATTCATATCGCATATGGAACTTCGATTCGATACATTTATAATACCGTGTTCCAAAATGTTATAACATTTCTGATCAACGAACTTAAATAAGAATGGATGGTTCACTGATGCAGCCAGTGCATAGCATGAGTTTAAAATAAAAGGATATTTATCTGTGATATAAATTTTGTTAATTACGTCAATTAGAAATGAGATTAATATAAATTTGAAGGTTAAACAAAATAATTTCGCAGTAATCTGGTTTCATTATTTATATTCTCGATGACTATATTATTTATACATTAGAAATTTAATTATTTTACATGTACATCAAAACAGTTTCAAATTAATACAGAAGCTTTAGAGATTAGATAATAAATTTTTAATATACCCATCTGTAATCTCTTACTGTACAAAATAAAAATTTTTAAATTCTAGTCTAATGATATGATTCTTATCCTTCAATAATTCTAATATATTCCAGAACTATACCGTTCACTACGATAGTCAGTTATTAATTTCTCAACATGTCTGCAGATGAATACCCAAATGATGCAAAACTGCAAATAATGCTATGATTAATATTTTGCAGTTATTTCGTTTTTCGGAGGAAAACGAACATATAATTTTCATGTAATATACTAATTAATAAGTAAATATAAAACAAAATGGAAGTACACTTTGCAAAATATGGTTTTGCTACAGTATATTATTCCAAAAATAAATATAATTTCAATACTTAAAAAACTACAAGATTCAGATTTAAAAAAAAAACATTCTGTTATCTGTGTAGCGCTTTCATGTATGATGGACTTCCCTGTTTAAGAGAAGAGTAAAAGAGAATTATAAACGGAACTGCTGTGAAGTGAGTAAAACTCTTTTAGATATTTTAAGCATGAATTGCAGTGAAGTTTTATTAAAAAATAACTTTTATTAATGTCTTCATTTTTGTACCATTTGACATCAAAAATTTCATAAATATGAAATTTAGTTAAATTTTAAAGCTTTTGGATACTTAGCATTCTACCAGTTAGTTACTACATTTATATTTTAAACATTATTTCCTAAGATGCATTGATTACTGTTCTTTTTCTTAGTCTTCTGTACGTCTGTTCGGAACTTTGTTCTGTACGTGTGAACGTATGTACTTTTAGCTGTCTGTTTACACTAGGTCTGAATTTGATAAGAATGTAAGGGTCACCGTGGTAAATATGCTCTGTTTATTTTAGTAATAAAACGTGTAATTATTGTAATCCACTGTGCACAAAATAAGTTTTGCATATTCGTTTCAATTATTTCTACGACCTCTACCTCGTCGATGCTATCAATTTCTTTCCTATTGCTTTCGCTTTTTTTGATAAGTTGCATTTGAATAACTATATTTAAAAATGCCTGAAAACAGTTTTCTATATATAATAATTGTTAATTGTTATAATATTTGTATATATAATAATTGTTATAATGTAATATAATAATTTTTATAAGGCAATCATGTAAAAAGTGCATCATGTGTTGATGTAAGTCGTGGAATATTCGTCTGATTGTGTCTTTTTATCAGCAGTTTAATTCTTAGGTACTTATCCTCCAGTGCGCTCTAAAGAATGCGATTTAGTCAAACAAATTTGAGAGGATTCAAGAATTTGAAAACATTTACAAATATTAACTCTCAAATTTCTGGGGTCGTCTTTACGTCGCACGCCATATTAAAGATAATATAAAGCCGCAAATAATGAATTTTAAGTCGCATTTTTGATTGTTTTATATTGTTCTTATCACCATAATTATAATATTAGACAAATCTCAGTAATATGTTTTGCATAAAAAGAATAGTTGGCATTTCTCAGAAGTGAATAAATTTTGTCCAGAATAATGTATCACATTTATTGCCCATTACTTCTGCACCACCAACCAGATAAATGAATGTTATAGGGGATAACGTATGATAAAAGGGAAAAAACTCACATACCTTTTCGCCCTTCTCGCCTGCGGGTCCTCTTACACCTTGATCACCCTATGAAGACAAAGTATTGTCAGCACATTTTATCATTACACAATTATTCTTAGGACATAAATAAACAGTGGTCACACTTCTAAAACAACAGCCTCTACAGAAAAACAAAATAGTGAACCATGCATAGGTATCTGCTGAAGTTTTCACTCTAACATGGCAATTGCAGATAGGCAAAAACTATTAAAAACATTTTGTAATATTTAGGTCAATTACTTTACATTTAATTGAAACATTCTGCAAAAACTTGAAAACGTGAGACTGAATACCTCACAAAATTAGTAGATAAATAAACCGTGTTCTTAAAGTATACTTAAAACATAACAAAACTGGGTTAAGAATATAAATGACAGGTTTGTGAAAGAAAAGATGGTACCTTTATTAATAACAAAAGATATTTTTAGTTTTCATGACGCTAATTTTATTTAGAACTGACAAGCATTAATATTATCCTAATTGGATGTTACTATTATTGTTACAGTTATTTTATCAGTTGCTGTTACTATTATTGTTACAGTTATTTTATCAGTTTTATTATTTATATATTTATTACCTAATGAGTTATGCATAATTAAAATTTCCATAATTAATAACGTTACTACAAAATAATTCTCTGGGTATCAATGGCCAGTTATGTAGGTACTACACGATATAAACACGATTCTACACGATTCATAAAGTATTTGAGCCAGAATGATAGGAAATAAATCCAACAATAACGTATTTTTAAGCAACGTATTTTTGTACGTATTTGCGCAACAGCGGACGAGCGGTAAAGTCGCTGATGCGGTAAAGTTGTTAGTAGTTCGACCCCCGTTCAAATCTTCGGGCGCGGTTTCGCTACATAGAAGTTTCCATGGTTTTCTGTGAGTAATGTGGATACAAGCTAGTTTCTCTTAAAAAGCCTTCCATAAAGGCACCCTACCCACAGGTAAACAGCATTCGAATTGCTTTGCTTTAATCAATTAATCGCCTATTGCATAACTGATTAACGCATATTGCATTAGATTAATTGATCTAATTAACGTACATTGTGTGTTCGGTTATAATTATCAGAAAATAAGGCAAATAAAAAAAAGATTGTTTCCTAAATTTTAATGAAATTGTTATGCATTGATTAAGATTACTACAATTCTTTTATTCTAACAGTTGAAAAGTGAATATTATATTTAAGAAACTCTTAATTTATATTTCAGAAATATTCATTGACTATAAATCACCTTCACTCCTCTTTGACCAGGAAATCCCATCGGTCCTTGAGGCCCAGGTCCACCCTACAGAAGTAAGAAGGAAATAAAATCAAATTTTTATTATATGATAAAAGTCATTCTGTCATTTAAATTACATAAAATATAAAAGCTATTTAAGTTATCTGAAAAACTGCCAAAAAATGCGTAGCATTATGCTAGATTTCGCAAGAAATTGATTAAACAGGAAGATTTAACCTATAAAGACCTACATAAAATTGTATTTAAAATTCGAATTACTGCTAAAATTTCAAATGGTTGAAAAACTATTATGTCATATTTAATACGTTTTATAACATACTTGAAGTTTAATTAAACTCTCATAGTTTCAGGTTTTATAAACATTCTCCTACATCAAAATAATTATAAAACTAGACATAAAATTAGCGTTAAGCAGATGACGAATATATCGAAACAAACACAAATTTAAGGATGACTTTTGTTTTACATTTGATTACTTTTCTTCCGTACACATAAATATCTTACTGTTTAAATAAAATAGTGATTAGATAAATACAAATTTGTTCTATTTGTTAATAATAATTAATAATCAATAATTAAGTTTCTGTTTCTTAAAGAATTTACCTTGAAGTACGAAAAAGCAGTAAAACTACAAATGAATTGTTATTTTTTTGTTGAAAATTAAGATTTTTGCCATTACTTTTTACCAAAACCTTACGTGTTTAATGGATCTTGTATAATTAACATAAAATAAAGAATTAACAATTGCATGCAATAACAAATTTTGAATTTATGTTATGTAAATGTTGCAAGGTTTGCATAATTACTGAAGCATTTTACCGTCTTTTAGCAACTGGAAAATAATATAAAATTCTTATACTGCCAAATTTATTGCCTAACAGTTTCATGTGAAGGAAAAAAACAGATATCATTCCCATGATAAAGCGCTCATTCACATCACAAAATGCTAGAGACATCATTCCCATTATGAAGCGTTAATAAAGGGGAAAAGTGACAATCATCACTAAAAACAGAGAGATAGAAAATAGATCATTCTACTGTAGAAAATTATAGTAAAAGAAGTACTCATAATTCCTTATTTTAACACAAATAGATCTTAAATGAATTGCCTTTGAACTGCATCAACTACATCTATAGTACGTTTAAAATAGATAATAACGGTAGAACATTATAGATACAGAACTTTAAATTAAACTATATACATAGAAATTTAAATAAGAAAACATTACAGAGATAGAAATTTATAGTTGAAAACTACAGTAAAAGTAATACTCGTTATATGTTGCTTTTTGGTATCTTAATACAAAATGATCCTAAAGCACCTGAACTGCTTCATCTACATCTGTAGTACATTTTAAAAATAGAGGAATAGATAGAAAAGAATGAGATTTAAATAATTTCTGCGTTGATTAAATTCGATTTGCAAAGTATCGATCAAAAATGGAAAATGCATTGGAAAATATAAGGGAATGGAACTACAGGTAACAGGAAAAACCTGCATTCCAAAATTCTTAAAATTTATAAATGTTTTAAATAAAAGATTTTTTTCGGTAATTAAAAAACTGCAGTCTTATAAAAAATAATTTATGATAATAAACGAAAAATATATTTCTATTCTTAATTACTTTTCAATGCAAAACTGAATAAAATTCTCCCTCCCTCCTTTGTCAACATCGAGTACAACGTAAATACCTCTGTGAATGAAGTATTTCTTACTTCTCCCTCTATTTCTTATGAATACTCCCAGTATTCATAAGAAATTATTTCTATAAAACTTCATTCAGATTATTAACAAATGTTACAATGCTACCTTCGTAATACTCTAAATGTTGCTCTTTGGAAATATTATATTACAAGTATGAATCGTGATGTAATTAAGCATATTTAAGCTTATTATTCACATAATAAGAAGTAAATAAGTCAACGTTAATAACGCATGCTCTTCTTATCATGTGAACAATAAAAAACTAAAATAATATAACAAGTAAAATACTGAAAAGAAAGTAAAATATTATAAAAGTGTGCAGTTTTATATCAAATGCATAATATGTACATACTTCCTTAATGAAACATAACTAACTATATTGTGCAGATAATAAAATGGACTGTCTGGAAATGAATCAGACATTCTTAACAGTACACAAGGGGTGAATATTCAATCTTTTTAAGATCGCCTTGGAAACAATCAAATATTATTCCTGAATTCTTCACTGAATGTTTCAATCATGTTTGGTGCAAAAACATTTTTTTGACATCTATTATTCTCTATATTACCTGGTAATTAAGACTATTGCGTATCATACCTATAATATATTTAATCAATTTAGACTTTTCAAACTTTTAAGAGCTTAATGATAGTGTAATCAGCTTTAGTGCTGTTCTGAATTGCCTTAGACATCATTCATCTTCAGGTTTGCAAATCTAGAGATAAGAAACGGTTTAGGTAGGATGTGTAATAACTGCTTGAGAATTTCAGTTACGTAAAGAAAGATAAATAATATGCAAGAGCATATTTAATGTGAAGATATTCAATTGGGAAAATTACAGTTTGAGTTACGGTCTAGACTGTTCATCAGCTTTTTAACATTTCAAGTTCTTATTGAAAGTTTTTTAAAATTCATAACTTTCTTCTTCATGACTTTTTAATGTGTTAATACTTTCTCTGACTAAGTATCTTTCTCTTTCTAAGTATCTATCTCTTTCTTCTATACTAGTAACAAGAAATCTAAACCGTTTCAGAATTCCAGATGATAGTAACTGCTTGAAATACTGATATGTATTCAATATGTATAATGTATATCAAAGCGAGAATTCTTCTACTTACAGTATCTCCTTTGGCTCCTGGAATCCCAGGCTCCCCCGATGGTCCCTGCAAAATAATTTATGCTGTAGTCACAAAACAAAAAATTGCGACAACCATAAAAAAAGAAAATTTCAAGAAGGAAACGAGGGTATACCGGAAGCCCGTCTGCACCAGCCAGGCCAGGAAGTCCTGGTTTTCCTCTAGGTCCCTATAAAGTACATTAAAAAATTAGCAGATTAAAAAACGTATTATTGTGTTCTTTTTAGTTTTATTCATAGATTGCATTAAAATAATCGTAATTAAGTATTTTTCTTCAAAAGTTAAAAGAAAATGAATAAATGTTAAATTTTACATAAAATGCAGAAAATCTTTCATACATAAAATGTAAAATAGTGAAGCAAAAATTATAACAGCCTTTGAGCGTAGGAAAAAGAGAGATTTTTTTTGTTGTTATTTTAAAAAACATTTTAAAAAAATCTTTCAAGTATTTTAGAAAAATGTCCACGATGGACAAGATTTGATCAATACCATTTGGCGAATAACATACTGAATTACACATGGAATAACATACAGAAATTACATACTGCATGTAAGTCTATGTTTCTTTTTTATTCCATTACTCATTACTTGCACTTAACAAGTCCTTCCAGGTTATATTTATTATAAAGATAATTGCTTCATTGTTTTATTGTAATACTATTTACAAGCCTGAAAAATAATCGCTTAGTCTAAGTTTAGTTGCATTTAAAGCAAGATGATATGTTTAATTTTAACATCCCCGCAATTAAAAATTAACTTCATAATTTTGTTTTAGTTCAAACGGAAATACTTCTGTGTCTAATTTTAAAAAAATGTAATTTCTCAGTTTAAAATTATCGGAAAGAGTAAGTTCTGTATTCTTTCGCTTGCATTACAATATACGCTTATTTGGTCTACACAGAAGAACCTATTAACAAAATTATCCGGATTTTTCGAATTATCCGTATGAATTACGGTTTCAGCTTATCCAGATGTTTGAATTCTACTGTTCCTGCATTTAATTTACAAACAAGGAATCCAAAATTAATACGTTACGATATAATTAAAAACTACAAAATTAATAAATTTGTAAAAGAAAGTTAAATTGGCCCTTTTTTCTTACAGATAAGTGGAAATGAAGAGCAGCCACCGGAATTCAAAAGATATCACCTTACCAATATTATAATGAATATACAATAATCTCGGAAAAGTACAAATAAATAAGCATGACAGAATTTAGAGTTGTTCCCTCCGGCGAGACAGAAAATAGAAAGATAAGGAGCAATTAATCGCCATAGAGGGTTCTATGTCACTGTGGTAAGACAACAAACTAGGACATGGAAGATAAATCAGTCTCATCAACCTGTTCAGATATTCACATATGTTCAGATGTTCAGATAGGTAATATGAAATGGGTCTTTATTATTTTAATAAATTACATCTCCTGCAGCAAATGTTGTTTGCTTCACAGAAAGCACTTAATTTCTGAAAATGTTTATATAGTTCTTGGTAGATATGATTTTGCAAAAAGAGGACCTACAGAATATTGTGACTGCAAACCCATGACTATACCTCCTCCTTGTTTCACTGTGGACAAAAGGAACTCCGAGTTGCTATTCTCCACAGGCAAACTTGGACACAGGCTCGAAACAATATGCAGATCGATTCATCAAACTGGTGATAGTTTTCATTGATCAGTTGCTTCAATATTATGGATGCCATATCACTTTGATTAATGAAGTGATTCTACAAATAGCCATTAATTCGTGGTTTGGGAACCATAAATTCCTTTTTTGTCGAGTTCTCTTTGACAGGATTGGAAAGCATACAGAAACTCTGCAATTACGTTTGCAGTTGTTATCCTCTTATTTTTGGTCACAGTGTGTTGTAATAACTTATACGTCCTATAGGTTTTCAATGAACGCTTTTGTTCATGCTAGTGTTTATCGGATGATATTCTTCCAGAAACACAATACGGTATCACAACCTTGGATAGAGTACTTAAAACACATCAGATGAATCTGTTCTTTAGTCAGAAAGACATCCGACATACGGGTTGGCTCCAAACATTTGCCTATCAGACACATACTACACTCGGACATATCTTCTCATAACAGTGCTAGGCAAAGTCTAGAAAGTAAATAGGCCTTCCTACTGTTTTCTTACGGCATAAGAAATATAAGCAACTACGACATCACCTACTTTTTAAGTGAAACGTTTAAAAGTCATTTTACGCATCATTCTTTTTACCAGGTTTTTTTACCATTTCTTTTTACGCTACATGTATCTAACCCCTATCTTCGTGTACATATATACAGGGTGATCATAAAAAAAACTTCTCCGATATATGAACGCCTAGAACCTATCCGCTCAACTAGCGAAATGAAATTTCAAATTTTTGAAGGTATGCTCTCGTTGTTTATATTCTGTTTCTATCAGTCTATTGTTATTTGAAGGTATGCGCGCATGTGATGATTTAAAACAACAGAGTTCTCATGGTTATTCTTATGGCTTACTGTTAAACTATTTCAAATTTTCGAAAAGCAATACCCATTTTTTCCTATTCACACTGATTGGCATGCTGAAAAACCATAGATGGTGTTAGAATGATACATGTCTCACGAAAATTTGCGGGATATAACATTTGCACAGAAAAGCATTGTAAAGGAGGAAAACACAGAGAGAAGATGCATTGATGCACATTCCATAATTAACAGGGATAAACAATAAAAGCACCAATCACAGAATACCATGTACAAAGCATTGCTTGTGGAAAACCTTTAATAAGCAGTATGGGAAGATTGTTTTTTTAGTCAGGTGTCCGAATGTGCTAACAAGATAATACTTACAGAGAAACAACGAGGTGAAGTGATAAAGCTGTTTTATCTGAACAGACAAAATGCTTCCCTGAGAGTTTATCGATGAAATCATAAAGCTAAGACGAGGCCAATGTTCCGTAAGAATTGTACGTGATTTGGTAACAGAAACTTGAAGAAACTGGATGCACACATGATAGACCGCCATCCGGACGACCATGTGTTCCTGTTATGATTGTCGTGGAAGTGCATAATATAATTACTGCAGGTCCACTGTATACTACAAGAGGTTATTCCCATACACTTGAATGTACCAGAACTCACAGGCCTCTCTGTTCTGTTCTGTGTTTTGAAGACGTTTTCCCTATCAATTCCAGCGCGTCCAGAGGTTGCAACCTGGAGATGAGCAACGGTGTGTAACTTGGCGAATTTTTTTCTCATCAAATATGATCAAGATAGCAGTGGCCGCTGCGGATATTATGTACATATGAGGTGCACTTCTCCTTAACTGGGAAAGTAAATTCCAAGAGCTGCGTTCACTGGCTGACGAAACTCCTTAAAGTATGTCACCAGCGTCTTTACTCGAAGCTAAAGCGACTGTGTTATGCGGTATCGCAAAGACATTCGTACTCGGTCCGAACTTCTTCGTAGTCACTTCAGATATGAAAACGTACTCCAGCACAAGTGCTCGTCACAAAACTATCTTGCAGAATTACAGCAGGGAAATGTCGTTAATGACATTGTACGGATGCAAGAAGGTGCTCCTCCAGCCGTCGCCACATAATCCTCAAGTGCTGCAACAGCACTTTGGAGACTCCAGTTATCTCCCATAATTTCACGGTTTCATGGCAACGACCCTCGAATTTCACTGCGATAGATTTCTGGTTCTGGGGTTACCTGAAATGTAGGGTTACTCATCAAATCCACAATATTTGTCAGAACCGAAAGATGCCATAAACCTGCATATGATTTGTGAAATTATACAGATTCCTCCTACGATATTACTTTTGTTATTGTTGTCAACAATCTCCCGCATACAATGCATTCTGCGAAAATAAGCACGTTGAAAACTTGTAATTCCAATAAAAGATTTTTTTTTCTTCTCTCTCTCTCTCTCTCTCCTTCTTGTTTTCTATATATATAATGCCAAAATAAATTAAAATAAATTAATGCGCTTAAAAGGCCATCCTGTTCATGGTTTTAGTTCTATAATTTTGCAGTTTTTTACCCTACTTACTCCGGTCTGTATGGTATCAAATTTTCATACGTTATTATTTTTTCATGTATTTGATTGTTTGGGCTTATATATTTTGTTTTTTTGCACTCGGTCTGCTCAAAAAGAAAATTGTTTTTGTTTTTTAAGCTTGTCTCTGGTACTGTTGCTATAATTTTGCAAATTTTTTCACTAATTATTTCGGCCTGCAGAGACTAAACTGTTCAATCTTTGATTTTAACATATTTGCATCTTTCATGCAATTTACCACTGGTGCTTCTGACTTTTTGGAGGGGGGGGTTCTGTATATGGTTTGTTCCGAACTGAATATGGGACGGATTTTAAACATATTAATTTGTTTTACATTATTATCATCACTTGTCCATGCTATCAGCACGCAACTGAATCAGTTTTATGCTTTATGCTTTGTATTTATTCATTTGCGAAAGGAGTGTAAAAAAAAGTGCGCAATAGTAACAGCGGTGTTTATAGCCTTGGTTCTTTTTTTAAGTGTTGAAATGCCGATTAGATAAAAAATATCCGCAATGTTGCTCTACATAAGGGCGTAATGAGGATTATATTTCAGACGACTCATGACGCCATTGTGTTAAGAGTACCAGAGGAGGACGTAGCAAAATCAAAATGAGGAGTTAAAAGATCTGCTGTTAAATTAATGTTAGTGGTTTTTTTATATATTTTATTACACACACAACTCTATCACTTTGTCTCTCATCTTTCTTCTTTTTCCGTAAACCAGAATTAGTCGAAACCTACACCGGAAATTCATGTCCAAAGACAACGCTAAATGTTGAATACGTAATGAACGAGCAGTCGAGGCGGATTAAAGTTCATTTTTATTTCAATTGACATTTGTGGCCACAATTCACTTGGCACTTTAATCGAACTCGTTTCCAACAAATTTACATTTTTGATACTGTTGCGACAGGAAGAGAGAGTAGAAATTGCGTCTTTGCGGAAACTGAAGTGCGCAATTATCCAATAAAGGCTCACCAAGAGAAGGTTTAGGTTTAGGTTTTTTATTAAAAGAAAGGTTTTAGTTCTCAAAATTTGAAGTGTAAATTCCGAATTAGCTACATGTCAGAGTTACGCAAGCCACGTGACATAGACTGACCTCGAAATGACCCAGTCCAAGAAAGTTACTATTTTTGGAATAGAGAGGAAATACCGAAATTAAAAATGAAGGCTTTTGTTAAATAAAATTATAAAGCTGATTCACATATTTCTAAGCTTATATGTATGTGCATATATGTAAGATTTTATTATGTAACTGAAAGATTCAAAATATGCAAAATAAAATTCTACTAATTTCTAATAGCCCCTCAAGTCGCCTGTTTAATTTCAATTTAGTTGTATCCGTTTTCTATCCTGAAGATAGAAACGCAATTTTAAAAACGTTTCCTTAACTGCGTCATTTTAAAATTAATCTTTGTCTTATGATTCTTAAGTAATGCTAATAGGATAACGCACGTACTTTTACAATTCTTCAACTGTTAATAAATAGCCAATAGGAATAAAATCAAAACAAAATTGCCTTATTCTTAATTAAACCTTCACATTGGTTTAATGCTTATATCAGCACATTTCTTTTCTGGCTTGCTATTCTGTTAACACGCTGCCTCTTATTTTTCTTTCAGGAAATATATTGTAATAAAAATTTTAAAACGGCACAGAGGTACATGATCAAGAACGGACGCGCTGACTGGGGCCCCGACTTAATTGTGTTTGCATAAAAAATGTCACGTCAACAATAAAAGAAAGAATTTAAGCAGCCATAATGACTGCTATCATCTTAATACATCGAGCTTCATCCCTCCTTCATCATACATCTGATGTCACCATCGAAAATATTTTTTCATCACACGCAGACACACACACGTATAAATATATATGTGTGTGTACATGCATAAAAAGGTTATTTTATGTCTGTATTTACTATATTTCTTTACACAGACATATGCATATATGCATACACATACACGCGCAAAATGAATATCTTTTTTAAATATATATACACTAGCGGAAGTACCCAAACCCAGTTAAGTTAGATTGAAAGTGATTGCATCTAGCAACAGAGAGATCGATACCACTGTCATCCTTTTCTAATAACGATGCAAAAAATACGATTCATAGTCCTACACTTTTCAGTCTGATGAGATATGGAACCGACATAAAAAATTTCCATTGAAAAATAAGCTAATTCTCTCTTATTATATCAGCAACAATGGCACGCAGTTTTTAATTATTTTCGTCTTTCTAATGAAATGGTCGTAAAAACTCAAATTCCATCTAATATTTCACCTATGTTCAATTTTTGTCGATTAAATGCGGCAAAACATTTATCATAATTGATCAGAAATCAATAACGCGAACAAACACGCAAACAGACATTCTTCTTTATATAGAGAGATTTTGAAAAACTTAGAAATTTTTTATTAACGATTTGAAAAGCGAGCAGTAGCAACACTTTTAGAAATAAATATTTTTATATCCAACGTGCCAGATTGTTGCCTCTCGTGAAAATGAATGCGAAAATCAGCGCTTTCAGAGTAATTCGTACGAAGATAGGAATAGTCGAAATGGCTTCCCACGAATTTTTGGAATTGGGAATAATGTATTTAATGTTTGGCCATGCTATTTTTATTTCATCATAAAACTTCCAAATTTTTTATTAACAAACTCTAGGATTTGAAAGCAAGCAGTGGCAACAACTTTCGAAATAAAGCATATTTTTCATCTTCAGCTTGCGAGACTGTTGCCTCTCGGAAAAATGAAGGCGGAAATATCGCTTTTCTGAGTTTTTAATTAATATCTCTGATTTTAGCTACTTTTTTTGGAAAAAAGTGGACATCAATCTTTTCCAGGATCTAGAAAAGAATTGTACAAAGTTTAGCGACGGTAGCTATAGTAGTTACTGAGTTATTAGAGGACAAACCAACAGACTTTCTTGTTTATATATATAGATTTATAGCGATACTTCTTCGACATGAATTTCCGGTACAGGTTTCGGTTAATTCTGGTTTACGGAATAAGAAGAAAGGTGAGAGACAACATGATAGAGTTACTTATTTATGAATTCAGAATGTATATTTTTGTTAATTACTATAATGATTAAAGATTAAAAGATTTAGAAGTTACATAATCAAGCTTAATATGTATTTGAATGGAACTATTTAAATCGTCAGCCTTTTGTTTCTCAAAAACTTTTAAACTACGTACATTATTATTACTTTAATATAAATAATGTCAAAATTTTAAATTGACACAATGTTATGAAACAATAAAGCAAAAGTGGCGTATTTTTCACTCACCGCAAGTCCTTGAGGACCAAGTGGCCCTTGTGGTCCTGGTGGCCCCTAATGGAAAAATAAACAAAAATTATAATTTTTTTTTCTGAATACTAAATATAATTATTTATGCTGAGTGAAATTAAATATGTATTCTCAGATGAACTTCAGAAACTTGAGGATATATTAACCCGTTAGCTATTTCAGGGAAATTAAGTGATTATGAAGATTAAAGAAGTAAAACTGATCATAAAAATGAGAACATATTTAGCTTATTATGGATAAAATAATAGAATCTTAAATCATATTTAATTCACTCAAATATGAATAAATATATAGTTTCAAAATAATTAAATCGAAAATTCTAATACAGGAACAGGTAAGAGCGTTTAGATCTACTCAACTGCTTCAAATAGTGAAGTAATTAAAACTTCTCTCATAAAGCAAGTTTGCTCTATTTTTCAGTAAACATTTCGTGATTTGTATATCAGCAAGACTTTTAGAAGCTAAAAGCATTTTACATTTGGTTCCTATTAGCAGTAAAATAAACCTACAAGAATTCATAAATTAATAACAACGTTAAATTACTCACCATAGGACCAGCTGCACCGCTTTGTCCTGGCTGTCCCGGTTGCCCAGGTGGACCCTAGTATAACATCAAAATCTATATATATATATATAAATATATATATATGTTTAAAGAATAATAAATCTTTAAAAATTTTATAATACGATAAAATTTAAGAAATGTTTTACACTGAATTCAAGAACAATAAATAAACTTAAACACTACAAAAACATAAAGATTCATCAAGAATACAGTTAAGCATATTTTCTATCAAAAGAACTATAACAAAAAATTTTGAACTTCTTAAATCTAATAAAAATGAAAGATTTTTGAACATGCACTGCCTTTTATGTATCAAAGGAAGTTGGCGTTAATATGTTATTGGCGTATTGGTGCATTTAATTTTATAGACATCTTGGAACTAAACTTCAGTTCAGTCTTTTCCTTCTTTTCTTTTTCTAAATTTTCTAAATTATATAACAAAAATTTCCACATGAAACGGTGATCTTGTTTTTATGATTAAAATAGCACAAAAATCGAATCAAGCGTTTTCTGCTCGTGGTGTCATCTAGTGTTGCGAAAAGAAATCATTTAGAGTTCGGGCATCTGAGTTTGCATAGAATCGGTTATGTATCTTGCACGTCACACTATTAAGCTATTTTATAATACAAATATTATAAAATAGCAAAGATACAATTACTACTGATAAAAGAAAATCTGTCATCATCCGTACAACATATCAGGAAATCATTTTATCCCAAACACCATCTGATGCAACTTTCGTAATTAAATTAATGGCTTTTTTTTACATTTGTCTGAATTGCTCCAAGCGCTTAAGATGAACCAACATTTTATATTTTTAATAAAATAATTATTAAAATCTTATCCTTATTATCACAATTACATAATTTTTTTGCCAAGTGATTACTCTATATTCTTAACACCGGTCTCTCTAACGAATAAATGACTTCACGCTTTTCAGTTATTAACAGTGCCAAAAAAAATTTATTCTCTTCAGTACAGTATTTTACAAGTTCAAAATGAAAGCGCTATTGAATACTCTTCAATGAAAATAGTTTAACGATACATAAATTAGTATACTTTTCATCTATATACTACAAAATTTGTTCAGAGAGACAGCAGGTTCAAAACTGTGTTTTCTATTAAAATAGCCCTTCATTTTCGTCATATTTTAGATAAGTATGCAAATATTTGAAAGAAATTACGTAGATGTATTATTTAATTCGTAAATAAATGCCTAATATGATTTTCTGTTGGTGAAAAATGAGTTAATACAAACAGTTTGATTAGATTTTTGAAATATCACGTTAAAGACTTAGCACTACCTGAAACAACATTTTCCCAAATTGCGTATTTTTTAAAACATTTCTTAAATTTTTATCGAAAGCCAATCTTTATATTAAACACCCTTCTCATCGAAAAATATACACGTTATAAAATGCATGCAAATTCTCACTAAAAGATAGAAAAGTTAGTGGTTTTTTGGGCTGCAGCAGATAATCTGAAACTGGGTTAAGAATTATCGAATATGTCCGAGGTCTTTATTTGCGAGTTTCTGAATTATCTCAGGATTTCGGCGGATTACGCTTTGGTAGAACTTGAATAAGAAATCTGATTTTTGAATTTCACGACATAACACTCGAAAGGTATATACAGAATTTTCCTGATATGAAGTTTCTACTTATTAAGTTTTTTCCTTAGAAAATTAGGTTCCATGATAACAAGAGTAGGCATTTTTATGACTTTTCCCATTTTATAACTTGCTTTGTGTACAAAAATTTCATTTAAAAAGTGTTATTTGCTTTGAAGATGAAGCCTTTTTTGTAGTTTACTGATGATCTTACTTACTGTTTTCTGATTACTGACTTATCAATATATGCTTTGTTGCAAAAGGCCTATATCCGCATGACCGGTAGATGAAAATTTCAGAAAACCTCATGTGGTTTCAAGTTGAAATAACTGATATATTCTGAATATTAATTCACTGATTACGACAGTCAATTGGTCGATAAAACCAAACAGACGCAAATATGTATTATATTCCGCATATGTATGCTAATTATTTAATTCTGCAACCCGGGAAACTGCTGGAACTGAGGTACACTGCGCAAAAAAAGACGAGGAAATATTCCCGTTCTACTAAATTCTATGTCTCCTATTCTACTAAATTCTATAAATTCGATATCTCCTGTTCTACTGGGCTAATGACGAAATTCAAATTGCATTTCTCATGTCTCGAAAGCATGACTTAGGATATATATTAGATTTACATATAGCATTGTTTTAATTTAGGTATTTTGACACAAAATCGGACTTTTCTGAAATGATATGCCAAATTTTTTCCATATTTCGATTCCACGACTCAAATTATGACAAACTGCCAAGTTTTGTAAAAATCTCACAAAATTTTAGCTCCTCAGTGTTGAGTTTGGTACATATTTATAAATGTCTCTTTTTTTATTAAACTTATTTGATTCTTCATTTCACATTTCGAAATTTAGGCTCATTTCAAATAACATTCGCCTATTTATTATGATTTATTTTTTAAATTTGTATTTTTAAATAATTTTTATAAATTTTTCAAAAAAATTTTTGAATTATAATCTATAAAATTTTTACCATCAACTTAAGTAGATATATTTCTAAGCATACCCGCAAAAAATTAAGAGTTTTTTATTCAAAATTTCCGAAGACATATGTGAATTTATATGTAGGCGCGTTTTGAAATTTGGCATATTTGTTGAAAGCGATAATAACATCAAATGTGGTTTAGGCACTTTATTAAATTATTTGAACGTAGGAACGAAGTGACTTTTTTTCCGCTCATTCACAATGTAAAAAAGTAGGAACGATGTAACTTTTTTCCCCTTTCCTGCACAATGGAAGGGAAAGAAAAATAGGTTGCCATATATTAAGAAGTTTGCCAAACGAATTATTCTTGGTGCAAACTGAAAAAAAAAATGCGCCAAATTAAATTTTTGAATTTCTCAGCAAATTTCGCCCAAAATATTACAAAATTAATATTTCGGCAATATTATATGGAAAAAACATTGGCATGCCATTACAGAAAAAGTCCGATTTTGTGTCAAAATCCCTATGTTAGAAGAAATTTGTATATAAATCTAATACATACCCTAAGTCGCGTTTTCGAGACATGAAAAACGCAATTTGAATTTCATCAATCGGCTCAGTAAAACGGGAGATATAGAACTGTGCCTCTTCCCCCCCCCCCGCAGTGTACATTATAAGCACTTGAAAAGATTCCTTCAGCAATGAGTTAATGCTATCAAAATTGAAAATATATACTTATCTATTATTAAACACTAAACATCGCCCAAACCTGTAAGATGTCTCTTTTAATGCTTCTGGTGATTTTTAAACTATTCGCTAACTATCCTTCTGCTTTAATAAGTCTTCTCTCTTCCCATTTCAAAAATTTCTTCTTTTTTAGTAAGTCTTCCCTTTTCTCATTTCAGAAATCCAAAACCCTCTGGCACTTGGAAATTTTTAACAGCGTTTTATTGTAACTATGTTTCTTTTTGTTGGAGCGGAGGATTATTAATGCAAGTGTATCTTAATGTGCGATGCATTGGAAATTACAGAAAATTCATAATAAGATTTAAAATATTTACGAAAGAAATAAAGTTTTGAAATTCGAAATATAATGTTTAGTAAGATAAAATAAATCGTAACATTTATTAAAAAATAAAGAAAGCTTCTGTTAAAAAAAAGTACTCAGATTTTGAAACTTTTTAATTTTTCTTAATTGATAAATATATTTGAAATAAATTACAAAGTCTTCAGTAGGTTTCAAGTTAATTCTAGTGACTCTGGCTCTGAATTCAAGTACTCTGAGTTAAAATAATTATTTACAAACAAAGGCATGAACATTATTACAACATAGTACGTACACATCAGTACAATCAGTACACATCAGTACAATCAGGTGAAAAGAATTTTCTTACCTGAAAACTCTTCAGATATATATTATATATTTTTCTATAGAACCAGTTCTCAGTTTGTGACTTTTATTTTAAGTTACTAACCAGTTTGTTTTTAGTAAATTTGATACATCTATTTTGATTTCAAATTCATAAGCGTTTATTCCAGGCGCTCAAGCAAATTTGCCAGTAGGTGAGGTGAGTGTTTGTAATTGGTGAGAATAAGTCTTCAAAACCCTATTTAATTAAAATTTAGTTGCGTTGTAACTCAAAAAAATTGAAATCTGTAATAAAATGATATTATTGCATTGCCAGAATCAGTTTTATACTTCAGTTTGGGTATATAATTACATAGTTCAATAAATTATGTTTAATCTTATTCAATGTCAGCTAATTTTTTTTGTATTTTAACTGATGATTTATTAATAATAATATCAACCGTATAAGTTATAATAATATCAACTATATAAGCTATAATATCAACCATATACGTTTCTCTTATAATTTCTAATAGATCTTTAGAAAATCTATCGACAGTTTGAAATATCCTAGACGTTTTAAGTTCATTTTCAAACGTGCAAGACACAAAAATATAAATCGGCTTACCGGTGGTCCTGGTAATCCTGGAAAACCTCTAGGTCCGATGAAACCTCTAGGTCCCTAAAAATTGCATGAATTATATTTGTAAATGCAATAAATGAATAGAGATTTCAAGCAAATATTTTTTAATTACAGCCATGTTAATGCTTAAATACAGTTTACGTCAAATAAAAAAATAATATGCTAATTATCATTATAATTTAAAACCATGGTAAGAGAATTTAAATTTTATCTTGGAACTAAGGAAGTCATACAAAAACAGAAACATGTGATACATTTTGAGAGTAACTCTGCGAAATTCCATTTCAAAGTCGAAACTTTTAATAGCAAAGAAAAATTTACGATTAACGTGATGTTTTGCCAATCAGAAGTGTGATAAACATTTAATTTTTAAAGACTTTAAAGGAAGACACATGATGTGATGGAATTTAATAAATTTCAACTGAAGATTTCTGTTCTATCCTAAAATGTAAAATGAAAACATAGTAGTGTCATTAACGATATTGAGATTAATAATTCTGAAGTTATATTTCCAGTGATTAAAAGATGACTGAAAAGATTACAGTTTCTAGTAAAAGAAAATATAAGTACTTCAAAGCTTCAGGTGAAGAATAATCATGAAATTTGGAACTGTACTGAAAGGAGCCGAACATTTATAATAACCATGGAGCATAATATTTCAGTGTTCAAAGTATAAAACATGCGCACATGGAAATAAGTAATTTTTTTCCAAAACATTTACGGCCTCGTAACTAAAAACATATAAAAAAAAATACCTAACCCTATACGAAGCGTGGCCTTTTGGTTGTTTTCATAAAATATATATTACTATGAAATATCTTTAAATAATACTGATTGACTAAATTTGTATTTAAAGATTTTCTAACTTTGTATAATTATTCAATTTATGATTTGTTTTAATAACTTTTTATTATAAAATAATATCTGTATTATTGACGAAACCAAGACAGTGAAATGTTTTTAAATGAAAGCAAACCAGTATGAAAACAAGACAGTGAAATGTATTTAAATGAAAGAAAATCACTCTTACCATATCTCCTGGCAATCCTGGAGGTCCTGGTTGACCTTCTTCTCCCTTTTAGATCATAAACAAAAATAATGTCTGAGTTACAAAATTCCAAAGATTGTCAAGGTATTTCTAAATAAAAATGAAATCTTAGAATAAAGCATGTTGTTTGTTTTGGTAAATCAACAAACAGAACCCTTGCTGTGAGTTTTAGAACATTAATAATAAAACGCGCTGAAATTTTCATGCTCACTAGAAATAAAGAATCTTTTTCAGAAAAAGTATTGCAATAATTTCTGAATACATTAAAGTGTTTCTGATAACAGGATATTCAATTGACTATCCAAAATTGTTCTACAGTTCAAAATATCTGTGTTGCAGCATTTATATGCAGATCGTTAAAATTATAATTCCATTTTTACGAAGATAATGACATTTACATGTTTTATTTGTTCTGGATATAAAAGTAAAGAAAAATATTCAAGTAAATACACAAACATAAATCAAAATAATTAAACTCATTTTAAAATAATTTCTACAGCCTTAAATCTTTAGTAATTTTTCATTAGATATCATGCGATAATAAATTCTGAATCATCTTTATTTCGATATGTTTATAATTTAGAATATATAATAGGTTACTTGTGTATCTTATACTATTTAAAAGAAATTTTTAAATCAGTTACTTGAACTATTTATAAAAAATATTCTTGTTTCATACTTTCAGTATCATAGTATAAATTGCTTTTAGTTTTACCTGTGGTCCATCATGCCCTATCATCCCAGGTTCACCTTGCTGTCCAGTAAAACCCTAAAAAGATACATAACACAATATTCAAGAAATGTGCTATTATGAGATTGAAATATTGAATCATCCGGAAAATTCTGTGGTTTTTTTATAATAAATACAAATGAAGCAGTACAAAAAACATATGCAAATTTTATTAAACCACATAAATACTATTTTGTTCTATGACGTAGGGATTTATATTTATTTTAAATAACCAATTTAATTTTATTTGAATCCTATAAGCCTTCATTCCCCTAATCGTCAGTGCCAGAATATTTAAATTTGGTAGAGCACGTGAAGTAATGCAAATTCTATCAATGGGAGAAAAGGTTCAAGTATCAAGTTCTAGAAGGAAACGTTAGGGAGTGTGGCAAACTCTGTGTTTGTTGTAACGCGAGCTTCGGCTTAGCATTATTGCTGGTTAAACGTGGCGTAACAGCTATTACTTTGCTGCCACTAAATTTTCAACGCTCTTTTAGGAAACAGGATAGTCTAAGCCCTGTAGCACAATTCTACTACTTGTGAATATGTTCAAATTTTTAGTTAGTTCTTACTGTTTTAGTTACCGCCCAAGTAGAGGCGTAGTTTGTTAGAGTCAAGTTGACGCAATGTAAATAAGTTAAAGAGTGTAATAAAGGGTAATTTTAACCCTTCTTCTGTGCAGTCACTGCTCTTCCAGCTTTCACACAAAAGTTAGACAAGTAGACTCTACAACGTTTTGTTATCTTTCTGCCAGATGGAAAATCCCTTTTTTTAAAACAGCTGTTAGGCTTTTATTTGTAATGAAGTTATCGAGGTGCTATTTTACATTCTTCAAAGAAGTGAACTCCAGGCCGTTCAGATAATTTTGAAGTGACCTGAAGAGATGAAGATCTAAGGGGAAGGATCTCGTAAATATGGGGAAGTGAAACAAAACATTCCAGCTTTGCTCGATAAGTCTTTATCTTGGCATTCATCGAAATACGGGGCTGAGCATGCATGTCGTCTTGATAGAAAAAAATATTTCAACTACTGGTCAGCTCAGGGCATTTTGCTTAAATTTCTGCTGTTAAAACTGCTATTTGGAAACAGTAGTTTTCCAAATTTATTGTCTAATTTGGTGGCAAAAATTCTTAGTTTGCAGTTCATTTATAGCTCCACCATACAAAAAGCATTATTTCTCAGGCATGCAGATCCCCTCTCAATTTTGCTAAAGGAAGGTCTTTTGATTAACGCCAAGGTGTTTTTTTCTTGTACCAATGAAAATAATGTAATGAATAGTGGTTTCAAAAAGGAGCCTCTTTATTTCTCTTCATCGAAGAATCAGAAACCGAAATTCCAGTAAGCATATTCTACTCTGTTAAAGTATGTGATACCTAAAAATTGTAGCTGCTTACATACCACATCTTGTTCTAATGATCATGTACTGTAATGTTTGGAATATTTAGATTGCCTGATATCTCCTGAACCATATAGCGTAGATTTTCAGCGACAGCTCCTTTTAAGAGGCTCATGTTTACATTGGGTAGTCAACCAGAATGTATATCGTCTTCGAGGCTGAAATCTCAAAGTTTAAAATTCTCAAACCGCTTTCAAACTGTGTCATCAGAAACAGTACTTTATTCATATGTAGCAAAAATTTTAGGAAATGTCCGGCTAGCATTTTTTAACTTTTTTTTTAAATAAAAGAGCTTAATATGATGAAAAGAACTTCTGGGTTCTTCATTCTTAGCACTACATTGGTAAAACAAATTAGACAATACATGCAAGAATTAAGAAACAAAAGACAATATTTAATCAAGATCACTCTTTATCATCAATAACAAAATAACTAGAAGAAAATGCGCCTTTATTTGAAAAGCCGTAAAACTTTCCGAATGACCCAAGAGAATTTCTTCTATATCTTTATAAAATAAAAGCATTTTTGAAATCGTAAAACAGTGCAGTGAAGCAACATTAATTAAGATTTTGTTTAATGTTATAATACAATAAAGTTTCAAGTATTAACATTTGATAGAGAGATGAATTTTAGAAAAACATAATGTTAAAAGAAATTTTAATTTTACCCTATCTCCTTTTTCTCCCGGTAATCCAGGCATTCCAGGTAAACCAACATCTCCCTGAAAATATTATCAAAGAATAAATGAAATATTTCAAGTCTGGTAATTGAGACATAAAACAATAAATTAGCATGTTAATAAAGCAGTGTAATTTTGACATACAAAGTAATATTAATTTTTTCGTTTTATATATATTTTTAGAGTTATGTACTGGAAAGATTCTTTATGACAAAGACACACATCTCACTAATTTTGTACATGTTATCCCAATAAACATTTCAATAAACATTTCATTTCTAGGAACATTTATGATTATCATTCATTATAAATCAACCCTAATTCTGCTTTAGAAATTCCTTTATAGCTTCATATTTATATGCATGTGTTTTCAAAATTATATTGGTGGTGAGTATGAGTTCAAAATGATGATTAAAGTAAAGTAATAGTTGCAGTTACAGAATATTAATTTTTTATAAAAGGAAATACTGACATAAAATCAAAAATGTTCAACTGAAACAAAGAAATGTAAAAAGTATAATATAGAATTCTTAATTACATAAAATTGTTTATTTTAAAACAAGGAATTTTAAAGAAACGTTTTTGAATGAATTAACGTTTCTTTTAGCTTTTTAAAACTTCGGAAGCACCTGATGATTATTTTACCTTTGATCCAATTGGACCATGCGGACCTCTATCTCCATCTCTTCCGCCAGGACCCTATAAGAAGAACATGGCGTGAAATTCAACCCCGCTCATAATCTAAATCATATACTGATTGCATTTTCTATAATGGTAAAGAGAATATTGAATAAAAGAACTCTTACTGGGATAAAAAAATAACGCATACATTAGGAATATTAAAATATGTGGGAATCTTTTAACACTCTTTAATACAAAAGAAAAAATATCTTTAATATAATAATCTGAATAGTTTACTTTGCTTTATTTTAAATAGATGTCTACTTACTCAACTTACCCTTCGACCAGGTCTACCTGGATGTCCCATCATTCCTCGGAGACCCCTGGGTCCCTTTAAGATAAAAACATAAAATGAGAGATCTCATAATAAATTATATTATGTTAATCGTGATAATATTCGCTTTAGTATTTTAATAAAAACAAGGTTTTAGGAGATTTATTTAATATACGAATAACCATCATATAACGCAGTTGTTAGATTCCTAAAAAATGCCATTTTCTGTGAGTTTGTGTTACAGTTATCAAGTAGTGGTATAATACACAAGTTTAGATTCGAAAATGTATAGGTGAAAAAAAATCTGTACTATTTTCATTTAATCACCTTATTTTAACGAGGTAGTTTTCTTATTGGCAAAATATTCTGAGTTTTCTTTAGCAGCAATCTTGATTCCTGTGATCTGCCTTTTGAACAAAATGTTTTCGATCATTTGCTTTTAGCAAGAGATCTTTATAAATTGCGTTTTGTGGGGATAAGCACGTGTGATTTCTTTCTCAAATTTTGTGTTTTTTCAGGAAAAGAACCTTCATCTAGGAAATCCAATGAATTCATCTAGGAAATCCAACGTACGCACATGCAGCCAATTAGTTATTCTCTTAGTTCTATTTTAATACGTTATGATGGCGAAGTTTCAGAAGATTGGCAGTAGGAGCTCAGTAATAGCAATTTCCTTCGTTTTAGTATAAAAATGCCGTGTTAAAGGAGATTTTCTCGAACCGTATTGTAGGAATTAGCATGCTGTATGCTGCTATCTATATCTGAGTAAATATAAGCCTGAAATATAAGAGTTGTTTAAAGACACTACTGACAGTACGACAGAAATTTCGAAAATAATTTGAGAAACCAGAATAACACTCTTAATTACAAGAATTATAGCAGATCTAGTAAGAAAGTAAGAATATCAGCTTTGGTCTCCTTTTCAGATTAAGAACCAAAACATTTTGATTATTCTTCACTCTATCATTCTTGATTATGTTACAAATTTCAGTTGCCTTTTGTTATCGAAAAATTTAATGAATTGCTAATGATACAATCAAAAATAGCCGTGACTAACCTACAAGAAGAACCAAATCATTAGAGTCACATTTTAAATGATCACTCCGTGGAAAAAGATTGCAAAATGCTATTCCCTGCAGTGAACAATGCTCGATAGTTTTCTTCCATATATTGATAATAAAAAGTATGTTAAATTTCTTTCTCTTTTGCAGTTCAAGAAATTACTTCTGTTCTTTCCAACAGTTCTAACAGAAGAACTCAATTTTTTATAAAACTCTTTAATGCCAATAATACTCAAATAACAAGTTAATTTACACTAAATTTTAATAATATTTTGATCCATATAGCCACGCGCTAGACTGTAAGTTTAATAAACATAAAAACACAATAGAACTCAATACCCAAAAACTGTTAGTAGACTATAATATTTTTCAAATTTTTCCCCCAATTTTTAATAAATAAATATATTTATGATATTATATATGTGAATTTAATTATTTAAAATGCACATTTAGAGATTACGTGTATTACATTTTAAATAAGAAAACTGGATGTAAATCAGCGAAATAATGTGTATTTTTTACGTACTTCTTCTCCGGCTTCGCCCGGTTCTCCTTTTGGGCCTTGGAATCCTGGTGGTCCCTACCAAACATAAATGCATGTTTTATGAGAAAATGAAATTGAAATTAAATTCTCATAAATTTATTCATTTCACTTGAATTAAAATCTAAATTATACATACAGTAAAATTTTTTTCTATCATAATATGCATCATACGATCTTGTTATAATGATGAAATTTTTTATTAGATCTGTAAAGGAACAACACTTGACTAAGCATAGTTTTGAATTGTATATTGTACACATTAACATTTAGAAATGCGTTATGTAATTAAATGCATTGTGCTGTGCATCATTTACATTTAAAACTAAGTAATTTTATCTTAGAAAAAGGAGAAGAATTTAAAGTTTTATTATATTTTCAGATTTAATTATTTACGTTCTTTCATATACGTTTGCAATTTCATTTAACTAGTACAATTTAAATTACACTTCTATATGTATTGAGTGTAATGTTGACATTTATCTACAGACCTTGCTACAATTTATTATACTTAGCACTTTTCTATAAAAACAGTTTTACTTAATACAGCCTATAAAAATAATAATTCACAACTTTCTAAAATTATAATAATTATAATGTTAGAAATAACAAAATACCTAAATAATAATTCTAAAAAAATATATAACAAAATATATAAAGGTTAAACTAGAAATAATATTTATCAGTCTTGCAGATAACATATATTTTCATTTCATTCAACTAATCTGAAAAGTTTATTACGTTATACATACCACAGGGCCTGAGAGACCACTTAATCCGACAGGTCCTGGAGCTCCTCGCATCGCCAACTAAATGAAGAAAAGCTATATTATATTCCATCTTTCAAAAAACAAACTAGAACTACATTTTTATATTTTCTCATCATTACATGTATATAGAGATAGATAGATAGACATGTATAGATATGAAAGAAAACTGCTAATTTTAATTTACAGCAGTCTTTTTAATTCCTCATTATAATTTGGCTACATCCCCTTCCTGTCTTAAAGCTATTAATATATGAATGAGGTGCGTCATCTGAAAATTAATCCACATTACGCCATTATGTAAGAGTAGCATTGAGGATATTCTTTATCCAGTTACAGTTCAAAATGTAAAGAAAAAACCTACTCTATAACACAGCTTTGTTAAAATGCGCACTCACTTTCCTACAGTCCCTGGTTCATCTAGCACGTGTCATTGTTCTTCTCTGCATCGTCCATTGTTTAAAGATGTAATAAGTTATATAAAATTACGGAATACTCACAAAATTTACATATATCGTAATTCAAAGCTCAATAAAGAATGTTTAGTTCAATATTACAACAACCATCTAATATTAGGAGGGCGAATTATTCTGTTTCATTTCTAGTTGCTAAAAACGTAAAACAAATTTTCGGGTGGCGAGTTTGTAAAATTGTTTGTTGATTATATTTGTGTTTTAGAAGCTGCTGCAAAAGATGCTGTTCTTTGCAGAGTCATTACGTTATTTCGAAGCAAGAGACGTGAACAAGGAGCACTGCCATCGCCGGGACTAGAACATCGAACCTCTCGAATACGGAACCAGTATGCTGACCATTAAACCACGAAGGCATGCTAAGAAGGCGGGTGAAATACCTTATAGCCTGATAAAGGTAAATTATTTTTAAATATTAGTATATGTCGGAAACACTATATGTTCGCAAATTACCGACATTCAAAACGAAACTGTTACAAATCTGCGCAATCTAATTCGAGATTTCAAATATTTCTCTTTGCCATGTGATTAAAGTACGAACATTTCGAACACAGCTCAGCTTGTGGTATTCGTTCGTTAACCAAAGAAATGTTACACCTAATCAGTTTGAAGAGTGTTACAAAAGGTGAAGATATTTTTCAGGTTATCGAAAACTGTTCATGCGAAAACTTCTGGAGCTTAAAAATTCTTTCTGAAGTATCAACTGATTGCTAATGATTGGTAACGATAAGGGAGCCGTAAAATTACTAATAAAATTAAAATCATATAACATTAAAACAGAATATTTAACTATTATCCATTGTTTGATTAATTCACAAAATGTGCTTTTAGATATTATCGATGATTCGTGCTATACCTAAAAACAGTAAATTACACTCGATCACATGCAATTTCGCATCAACAATTTAAGGAATTTCCAATAGAATTATATGCTGAACATGATGATGTTATATATTTCAGCCATGCCAGGTAGATAAGTCGTGGAAAATGTTTACACTGGTTTTTTTAAATTACGCCAAGAAATTCATTTGTTTATGAATGAGAACCGAAAACCAGTGCGGAATTAAGTAATGATGAATGGTTGCTACATTTATGCTTTTTAATGGATACAGAAGAAAACTTTAATCAGTTAAATACATCTTTACAAGGGAAAGATAATTTGATAATTGATGCTTTTAACTAGGTCAAGGCATTTTAGAAGAAACTGTTAATATATCTAAATCGCAATTAAAAATGATAGCATTTAATATTTCCCATTATTGAAATAATTTAAAAATTTGGAATATGATAATAATTCTAAAGAAATAATAAATATGCCAAAGATGTAAGAAGACTTATAACTGCATTTGACAATCGATTCAACCAAACATGATAATATATCTGAAATATATTCAACTTCCTCCCACGTGGATATTGAAGCGGTTTTAGAAAAATCTTCAAATGGAGCTAATTGATTTGCAGTGCAATTACAAATTGAAACGCGTTGTCCAAAACATCTGAATCCAAAACTGAGTTTTGTTACACCTATATAATAAAAATTTTTTAATTTGAGAAATCGAGCACAAAAAGCTGTAAATGCTTTTGAATCAACTTACGTATGCGAATCTTTTTTTTTAATAATAAAATGCACGAAAGGTAAATCACGAGCGTCCTTAATTGAAGAAAACCTGCAACATCAATTATGATGTGCAAATGAAGTGTTAAGACCGACTTGGAAAAACTAAGCAAAAGAAAGGGAAAAAATATCGTACTGATTCTAGTAAATACAATATTATTCGATTGTTTTATTGAATAATAATTAATTATGTATAGCCATAAATGTTTAACTGTTCTTTTGTTAATTTACGAATAATAGTAAAAAGTAATAATGTAATTAATAATGTATTGTCCTTTAAATTTCCATCTCAAAATATTTATATTTAAATTTATACACCATGCGTCCCACTGAAATGCATTTCCAAGGCCCAAAGTTTTTCGGGTTGGACAAGACTGGTCTATAAGACTTATCTCGGCTCGGATACACAGCCCTAAAAGAATCCACAGATGGGAAGAGAACTTAAAATCAAAATGACACTTGAACTTTATAATTGCGAATTATGAAACAAAACAAAAATATACTTAGGTATAGTAAGCGGGCATAATTGATTATGCAATTTTAATGCATTACAGTTATCAACTACAAACCTCCGTCAACAATAAATTTTAAAAGTGATAAGCTTAAACACATGAAAAAAATCGTGAAGTTTCGACAATATTATGATTTCCACAGTTGCTTGTAAAAATATTTTTACTTGTAAAAAATCCAACTTTTCGATGTTCTGTCAGGGGGGGGCGTCTTTCAAATCCCGCGGCTCCATAGATCACAAACCTTTCGCGGGCCCTATATCGCCGCCAGTGACTTAGCCACTTCTTGAAAACTGCACATTCGAGAAGCTTCTCGTTCATTCTCGATCCTCCGAGAATTCCTGGAATTCGTTCAAAGCTTCTTAAAACTTAAGCTTCTTATAAATATGGATGCCTAGTCAGTTTGGAGTTACTTCGCAGTGAATATTCATAGTGATAATACTGGGACAACTAAGCGAGTCTTATAAGAGTTTTCTCTTTGTTTAATTTCTTTGTGAGATTTAGTTGTGGAGCTAATAACTGTTCATTAATAAAGGCATTAATAAAAATAATAAACTGTATAAAGGTGCGACCTTTTAAAATCAAACGGAACTGAATCTGTTCAATCTGAATAAAAACCTATCCAATTTAACAATGCGAGGTCATTGCAGATTTGACATATCAAAAAGAATTAAAAATCGCTTTTCAAAAGTCTACGTCACTCGCTCATTCTCGCCCTTTCGAGCATTCCTGGCATCTGCTCTAAACTTAGCCCTATATAAATGCAAATGCCTAATTTTTTTTGGAATCACTTCACCATGAATGTTCAAAGTGGTAATATTGTGATATCTAAGAGATTCTTCTACAAGTTTTCTGTGTGTTTTTTGCGGGACGATTAGCTACGGTTCATTTATAATACGCTAATAATAAAAATAACAAATTCTAAAAATAGCGGACCTCTTAAAAAGCAGATCCTATATACTAGTATGCGAAGAATATCTGAAATTACCATGAGCCCATCCTGAACACTAATGTAAGGTGATTGTCTCGAGGAAAAGCATTGACATATTTGATGAAACTGCATGCACAGAGAGTAACATTTTTAATGAACCATAAACCATGGCCACGGTTTCAAGTGATGAAGAATGGCTGTATAAAATGGCCCACTGGCTGAAACCTTTAGCAAAATGAACAAATGGAAAGGGAATTTATCATTTTTATGAGAATATGCCACACGTTTTGATGCGAACGGCCAAAGTATCTTCTATTATGAGAAAATTTATGCATTAATCTGAATTTATGGGAAAGGAAGAAAATGGTTGCATTCCTCTTACAGAAATTTTCTTGCAATAAAGTAACATCAAGATTCCTGAAAACACACATTTCGGAACTGCGGAATACTCGTTTGAACTTTATTTTTCGACAGGTCAAGAGAAGGTGCAGTAACTGAATGAATACTGAATGTATTCAGTCTGAACAAAATTCTACACATCCTAAACTCAATGGAATTGGAGATACCTGCAGATCTGACATCTGACAGAGAATTAAACCATCGTGTTTCAAAACTAATATTTACTGGAGTTTGGGTTGCATAGAAAATAAATTCAAAATTTTGCATGAGAAAGCTAAATCAGAATTGTTGTCTTTCTCAATTACATATCCCTATAAAGCTATATTCTCCACTATGCAGGTACAAAAACAATATGCAGAATCTGCGTTCAAATTCAGAATAAGGTTATAAGGTGTTTCTCCCGCTTTCTTCGCATGCCTTCGCGGTGTAGTGGTCAGCACGCTCGACGCGTAATCGAGAGGTCCGTGGTTCAATTCCCGGCGAAGGCGCTGCTCATTTTTCATTCTTCTGCCTCCAAAAAATTCCTAATGATTCCACAAGGTATTAGAAAGGTTGAACTTAAAGTATGGAAACGTTGCACTAAAAATTACAATCAAAAGCGTCTCATTAAACATTTTTACCTTTTTTAAAAGTCACGGTTTAATTTAGCCTGCAGAATCACGTTTAAATCACGTATTAATCACGTTTTATTTGAAAACAGGACAGAAATTTCGGATACTGAATGTGTTCAGAAAAAAATATTTTCAAGCCAGCTATAATTTTTATACCTATTTAGGTTCTCAATTAGTCCGATTTCAAACAGTCTGGAATATAAATGGAACCGATTCCCCGAACCGTGCGAGGACTGCTGTATTAAGGGTTTATAGAAAAAAGAAATTAAATAATATTCATGTTAACTAATTTCATAATAAAACAGGATTATGTTTTCTGATCATGTTTTCTTCAGTTTTCTTTTTCACAACTATATTAAATATACTATTTCGCGTAAGAAATAAAAGAAGAAAAAAAACTTATAAAACTGCGTTCTTCAAACATAATTTCTAAACATTAAGCAGAATTCTAATTATATTTTAATCTGCAATGAATTTTTGACTTATTGCAGAGTTTAATTTATATCTACATTTTTACGTGTTTAAAATTTTCAGTAACTAAATTTTTTCTCCTATTTTCAATCTTCATATAACAGTTGTCATTATAATCAATTTACAGTATACTGCTGAATTTTTAATTCAGATTTGTGGTCATTCTCAGAACAAGTAACTCCACCGTTGTAGCAGTATGTATTCAACTTTAATTTGTTAATTAAGTGCACAGCAACCATGAAAGTTCCCTTAAAACCATATTGCAGCGAGCGTATAGGTTCGTAATGGACTGCATGCAAACATAACCGATGATAATTTTATAAAATACATTTTCCCAAAACAAACACTTTACAGTTCTAGAACTTTCACAAAAGTACCACTTCACACTACTAAGAACGTTAAACACAACGCAATTCAAAGCGCATCTAAAGAGCGAAGCTCGCACGGAGATCTCTTTATACTCCGAGATGAGCTCTGAGCCAAACTGATACTCTCTCAGCCTTATATAGCTTTTCCCCGGCCGATGAGAAATTTCTAGTACCTTCAATTTCTGGAAATTGTTGGAAAGCATAGACAGTAGCAGTTACATATAGGATCAAAACGATTACAGTTATACATGGATTAAACCCAAAAAGTTTCGCAACTTTTGAAAATTAGTCGCCAAAACCATTTGTTGAGATAGCCATTTACCTCAATGTTAAATGGACTTGCCCTGTAACCTTATTTTTCCAAGGCAGCTTAGCAATTTTGAGGCATTTCATGTTATATTATGCAAGAGGTACTAAAATTTCACATATAATTTTCTAAAATTATTTACATATATACAAAATTCGCAATACTATCGCAAATCAAGCAAGAAAAACATACAAAATAATACTTAAAATATATTACCATGTGCTGGCTCAACATTTGCCTTAATGGTTCGGTATTATCTGGTCCTTTATTGTCTCCTTGAGGTTGATACTAAAAAAATGCATAACAATATCAATATGTGAATAAAACAATCGAAAATGTAATTTTTATTGCAGATGTTAGTGAGATTAGAACATTAAGTAGCAAAATTAACAACAATAATTGAATTCAAAGGATTTGAAATAAAATAAATAAATAAAAATATGTAACATTAATCAAATGGATAAAATTGTTTTAAGTGATAATACAAATTTACCTTAGAAACAGCTGAATAAATGTGATTTAAGACTATGGCAATATATAGCGAATAAAACATCTAAATTACGCATGTGAGGAATAACGGATAATTCATTTATAGAAAAATAAGCCAACAATAACAACGATACAGTTCAAAAAAATTTCTAGTCGAAATGGATAAATTAAAGAGCATTTAATATTGAATTTAAAATGAAAATTAAATCTGTCTCATGAAATTAAACAGCATTAAGAAATAAAATTCTGGTTGCCAATGCATGCCAAGTTCATACATCTGCAATAAGTTATTGATATTAGCAACAAAGCATAAATAAATAAATAAATAAATTAGAATTATTGAAAGCTGCTACTTTAATTCCAACACTATAACGGTTCAAGTCGTTAGTTATCAGACTGTATATAATCAGTAGAATTTAACTGCTCTTTTCGGTAAAGGAAATATTGTATCATTGGCAAAATCAATAGCTGATTCCTGAGTAGGAAATTTACTGTATTCAAAATTATTACTTTCATCGGTTATTGCATTACTAACTGTGGTGAAAAATTTATACTCCTAACGACTAATGATGTAATATACAAGCAAGAGTAATTCTGTAGAATTAAAAATCAAAAGTTAAACGTTGACATATAACACATATTGACGTTCCATTCGACAGTTTTTCCAAGAGGCTCCGATTTCCTTCATGATAAATAGTTGTTTGGAATGCTCAGTTTTTCACGAAATCATTAGGTGTTTTTTATTATTATTATTATTTTAAATTCTTGAAAATTAGTATAAATCAATAAATCAATGAAATTGCTCGTCATTTGTCTGAAAGATAGTGCTAATTGCACTTTTATCATATTCATCTTTTGTATCTTTAGAGAAGCTTACTATGTTACTCCACTACAAATCTACATTGCATTTATTGGAATCCATCACTGCTAAAGCATTTCAAATTACACCATTGGAGGTTTCCTAATTTTTGAAAGGTTATCTTTCTGCATTTTTATTCAATTTTATAATTTAGTATTATCAATTCACTAATGCAACTGAGATTTTGCTTTCTTTAGGTATGCCACAGCTTTAGCATACGTTCTTAATAATTTCAAAATTGTTTCTTGCCTTACTTCTTTGCATTTATGGCAATATTTTCGGCTTTCTTTCTTAATACAGTTCTAAGGTTTATTGTTATCTTTGCCATCCTCGTTGACATTTCATTTAAATATGTTCTTTAAATTGGTATTTAAGTTTTCAGAATTTTCAGCAAGAACTGGGAACAATAAATTTATCGTATTTTCTAGTTTTTAGTTCTAAACTATACTTCTAGCAACTTCTTAATATTAAAATAAAAATTTCGAATTATGATAAAATAAATTATAGCCAATCCGCTAGAACATTTAATGCCAGATACTAATGTTCGAAAGTCAGTGCAGGAATAAAAAATAAGTTGAGTAAGACTTTGAAAGCGTGAGATATCTTATCAAAATAGGAAAACGCAAAAGTTAAAAACGAACAATAATAATGTACGTAAAATAAAATGAAATGTTGTTAATTAACTTATGAAAGCGTAAGATATCAAAATAGGAAAATTTGAAAGCTAAAAAAGAACAATAATAATGTAAGTAAAATAAAATGAGACGCTGTTAATTAATTATACTTACAGCAAATATTGCAGCAAATAATCATTTAGAATTCAATTAACACCATCAATTATTTCAAAGAATAAGTAAAAAAATAATCGCAAACGTATGATATTAAATAAAACTTAAACAGCACAATTCGCATATTCTGAAAAAAGCATAACACATTAACATTAGCATAGATAAATACATTAACTGGTCTTTCTAATGAAATTAAATACTTCATCTTACTGGAATCATAAATATGTGACCAGGGGGACCGACTGCACCATCTAATCCATTTAATCCATCACGACCCTGGTCTCCCTGAAAAACGAAGCTGATTGTAAATATGGATATTTTTAAACAACTAAATAGATACAAAGAATTCTAATTTCTTTAAATATTTACGTACATATGCAATAATGCAATCTTTGATTTTATTGTAACTAAATAAAAAAGTAATACTTCGATTGCAGCTATTAAAAATAACATTTTGATGTACTTTTGCGTGTTTCAAAGTATTTTGGAAAAGTTGCATAAACTTGAATGAAGACACCGATGATTACCTCTTTCAACAAGACAATTAATTATCTGGCTCACTGTCACCGAGACCATTATCGAGGCTTTTGGGAGAATATCTCAATCAAAATTTACCAGTAAGGTGAATAGGAAGCATAAGACGACGAGATAACGTGTTAAAGAGATGACCACACCAGTTTTCGGATTCATAGTGTAGGAATTTGTACAGGATACTTCGGTTAAAGTACCGGACAAGAACTGGTACTTTCATCATGATATGTTCGTTGACTTGTAAAGGATGTGCATATATTCTCTGCTATTCTAACAGTCGTACGTTCAAGGTTGTTACTCTGATCGATCATGATATGCTGTCACGAGTGCGTAATGGAATGGTTTATCGCATATGTGTCCACTGTATTAGCAAAGATAAATAGATGCACTGATCATATTTTGTAAACGCGTAAAAAAAACTGGGAACCTCACCTGTATTTTAGTGCAGTAAAATTTGCCATCGGCTATGCAATTCATTTGCAATAAATTTTTTAAATACTTCGCAGAATTAGAATAAATACAATAAAATACTTTTTAACTTTCGGAAAGGCCCGCCTACAACACATAGATTTTAAAATAATGATGTCCTTAATTGTGAAAGCTTTTACAATATAAATATTATATTACTTGACATTTTCATAAAAATACAGTGAGAGCAAATTACTAGTAAAGAACAATAATTAAGTACTTTTCTCAAGAGCCGATATTTATTTGTCTAAAGTTTTGCTGTAGATGAATTTTCGAAATACAGTTATGACTGTGCCCCAAAGCATTGTATGTTCATATATTTCATACCTTTTCCTAAACAAATGTGAAAATGCGCAGTCAATAATAAAACTTAAACTAGCTATACACATTCTCGAAATTTAAAACGGAACACCGTTATGAATATTCATCCTGACAAAATCCGATGAATTAACTTCTTGCTTTGCATAATTAAAATATGCGCAGTAGGAAATTCGGTGGCTATGCATAATTCTGATTGTTACGTTTAGAGATTGCAAGTAACTTGGAAACAACTGTAAAAGAAATTAGTCCTATCACGAGCTGTATTCTTCAGAAATTCTAAAGAAAAAATTGTAAATCTATAAAAGTGAAATTTTTGTAATGCCTCAGAGACACGGCATTAATTCATGATTTTTAAGGGAAAGCATTACATTAAAATTGAAAAACATGTCATCACAATCATCAAAGCTGCAATGAAATTCGGAATAGGGCAAAATGTCGTAACCAGACTTTGGTAACGTTTCAAACAACTGTAATGTGTTCCAAATGCACTGCATGAGGTCGCCTCTCTTCAAGAAGACTGATACTTAGCGTTAATGGCTAAGTGTAATGGATGCTACATGATCAACGAACTTGTACGTTGCATTTCGTAATGCATAAAAAAACATATCCCGCTAAGCTGTGGCTCTACAAAGAGATATATGCTCGTGAGAGCTGGATGGATAAAAATAATAAAAATCATTTATTATTTACAAGTTTAAATTAGAGGCCTAATAACCTGGCTTCGCTATCCCGTGATTTCTAACTTAATTTGAATCACCAGACAAACTCCAAACTCATCTACTCAGAGCATAGCGTTAAAAGTAGGGCAAGCAGTAGAAAAGTCTCAGTACGACACATTGAGGCTGCTAACTCTTTTTCTCCCAAACTTTGATTATCTTTTGCTATTCAGACTCGTTTTATAAACATATTCTGATGGGGTAGGCGAAATAATAAAAGTACAGAACTATTTTATAATATTCAATATAATAATGTATTTATTAAAATAAACTTTACGAATGTGTTATGCAATGCATTCCCAGAACCATGAACCATGTAATTGAATACCATAATAAAAAAGTTGGTGCTCACAGCCGAAAACAACATTTCTTCCGCTAGTTAAGCAAATTTTAGCAAAATACAAAACGCTGCAAATCAAAAGCACTTTTTTTTCTCCTCAGACATACACCTTTGTGCAAATTAATTGTCATTATTAGTGTTAGGGATAAGGGTAAAAATGGCATATTTTCAGAATATGGATTCTATTACTTCCTATAAATGAATATATAAAACCTTTGGGTTTACATATCCATGGCAAAAAATATAGAAAACATCACGTTAAAGTTAGAAGGACTGAAAAACAAGATAACTGAAGCGCCGATTTAGAATGTTTTGTGCAGGAACTATCGTCGAAATAAAAGGTAAGCAGTACGACAACCTGAAATATTGCTAAATTGCGTAGGAAAATAGCTAATTTCCTTTATGAAAGAACTCATGATGTTACTATGGAGGAGATCGGGAGCAGATTAAAAATATATCGAACATTTTCTCCTGTAATCATTTTATGATGCTATTGGGAATAGGGTTCGTTTGAAAGCCTATCAAGCACCAAACCACTAATAAGACTTCCTCTGGAACAAAACTTAATTACACCTATTAAATGATCATTCCTGCGGCATTTAATGAAATTCACATTTTATTCCACAGCGTTTCCTATAACAATTTTAAAAAATGCCAGTATTTCTATAAAGCTAAAAAGATTTTGCATAGCTTCTGGCCACTAGTGTAGAATCTTACAGACAATTACTATGGATCTTACAGACAATTGCTATGGATAAAAAATAGGAATTGTAAAATTGATATTTTTACAAAAATACAGTTTCATATTTTTTTCGAAAATTGAATTGCTTTATTGGCACTGCTGTACACATCCTTATATTAATTCTGTTTCGGGCAACAAAACCTTTATTTTATAAACAGAATTCTGTACTAAAAACTTACAACTTAATTTTTTTTTGGTATGAGAAAGATTTAAAGTATTTTTATAAAATTCTGAATAATAATTTTACCTTCTCGCCTTTGACTCCAGGAGGACCAGGCGGTCCTTGATAGCCCCGAGGGCCAGGCAAACCCTACTTGGAAGAAAAATTAAATATATGAACATTGAATATTCTAAATTCATGGGGAAAATAAATTTGTTTACTGTATAAAGAAGCATTTTTCTTAAATAAAATTCTTAATTTATTTAAGAAATAAATTTTAAATATAAATAAAATTTGTCATCAATAAAGTAGCTAATACATTAACCCTTCTTTAAATTCTGCTTTGGAGTAATTTCTATTACGAAAAGAACAGCAAACAGGTGAAGAAAAATTGATTTAAAAGCTGTTATAATTGTATGCAAAACTTAATAAAATGGTTTTACTTCATTACTCTGCAGTATTTTTCGAATCAACATTCAATGAAAGAAAACGTTTGTGATGTTTGCTCTTGAAAACGTAAGTAAATCCCATTCGTTAATTATTCTAGTTTACTTTTCAATGTCGGATTTTCGAGTGTAATCTTTCTTTTCAATAATAGTTATGAAGAAAAATAATTCATTTAAAGAGAATTAAAAATTATTGTATTGGAAAACGCGTCTTAAAAGAGTGTTATTGGAGAAAAAACATCTAACTTCAGATCAAAGTTTTTTCTCTTATATTATTTTTATAAGCAAATATAAAATATCTAGTAACCGCTAATTTAGATGCATTTTTATTTCACATTTCATATTAATTGAAACGAAATTATCTTTCATTAGTTTTCATATATGTCAATATTATCCCTGAGATAACATATAAATTCTTAAAATAAAATTTTGGTTTTCTGAATAACATTTCCTCACCTGAACGTTGTAATAATGATATCCAGTGTTTTCATCCACAGGATTACTTTCAATCTACAAAAATAAAAATAATGAACAGATATATATTATACATAGATCTGATCTATTAAACTAACATCAGCTAATGTCAGTTAGTTTCAAATTAAGCAAAAAAAAAGCCTTAAACTGGCATAAGTTTTGAATAAAATTGCCGATTTCAAGGGCGACCAAACATAAATTTCTCTTCTTCAGGAGCAAAATATTTTTTAAACATTTTCCCTTCCTCCTTCTACCGAAATATTTGCGCCTGAATAAAATAGACCTATGTTTGATTACCTTTAAAATCCTTAGAGTAAAATTCTATCAGTCATCTCAGTTCTACCAAAATCTACGCTAATCTTAGGCTAGTTTTTTAATTAATTTTAAATTCTATGTGAGCGTGTTTCTATCCCAATTACATCAATTAATTACTATAAAACATTTCTTAAGCATCTAACGTTAAATATTTATTGCCATAATTATCTTCGATACGCTATGTTTTTCATAATTTCATAGCAATAAGATAATTTCTGCATTAGTAAAAGAAAAGCATAAACTGATCCTTCCATTACAAAAAACCTTTTAAACTTTTTTTTTCTTACCATAAATTATTTCTGGAGTTTTGTTCTAGTACTAAAGATAAGAATTAAATACCGGTTTCCTCCAGAGAATTCCTATCAAAGTTTGGATGGCGAAGCAAATACACAGTCCAGTCACATTAATGTGACCACCACGTACTTTCCATGTCAGAGTTAAATAACCAATCACAGAAGGCAAGTGGCAGCACAGTGCAGTTGAGCGTATATAAAGGGTGTGTGAGGGCTTCGGAAAACATTTCAATCGTTGGCGTAATGCAGAAACGAAGCGATTTATCCGACTTCCAAAAGGGCATAATCATTGGCTTTCGGGCCAAGGGTGGAAGCATTTCCGAAACGGCTGAGTTTGTGAACTGTTCGCGTGCCGCCGTGGTAAAAGTGTACCGTGCATGGCAAAATGGGACTGTCCAAAATCAGCGACGTGGCAAATGTGGTGCACCACGGGCCATAGATGACAGAGGCGAACGACGGTTGCGGAGATGCGTTCGGGCAGATAGACGGGCTACCGTTGAGCAACTGACCACCAAAATGAACCAAGGGGCTACCAAAAGTGTCTCCCAAAGTACTATTCAGCGAACATTGCTGCGTCTGGGCCTCCGAAGCAGACGCCTGGTTCGTGCACCTATGCTGACTGCTGTTCATCGACGGCGAAGGCTAGAATTTGCACGCCAGTACAGCAGCTGGACGTCCACTGAGTGGCGACAGGTTGCGTTTTCGGATGAATCGCGTTTTATGCTCCATCGGACAGATGGACGTTGGCGTATAAGGCGTGAAACCTCTGAAAGGAACCACCCTGCAACCATTGCCGGAACGGTCCAAGCTGGAGGCGGGAGCATTATGGTCTGGGGAATGTTTTCCTGGCATTCTCTAGGTTCACTGATCATTGTGGAAGGCACAATGGATCAATACAAGTACGCATCTGTCCTTGCGGACCATGTTCACCCCTACATGCGCATTGTTTTTCCTCAGGATGATGGCATCTTCCAGCAGGACAATGCGAGGTGCCATACAGCTGCCAGTGTACGTGCGTGGTTCGAAGAGCACCAGGATGAGTTTACCGTCCTCCCCTGGCCAGCAAACTCACCTGACTTAAACCCAATCGAGCATCTGTGGGACCATCTCGATCGAGTTGTTCGCGCCATGGATCCTCAACCGCGTAATCTAGCGCAGCTGGCCACGGCATTAGAGTCGGCATGGCTCAACATCCCAGAGAACACCTTCAGGGACCTATGTGACTCTCTTCCTGCACGTCTCGCAGCAGTCCGCTCTGCGAAAGGTGGTTATTCTGGCTTTTGACAGATGGTCACATTAATGTGACTGGACTGTGTAAATTATCATCAGTTCACATGTCCAAAATTTTTAGCCCTCCCGTGCTAAAAACATTATCTACTAAGTGACATCAAACGCCATGCGTACCAAGAAGTCGGATTACCTTCTAAGCCTACAAAGCCTAGGTTTAGCGCCCCAGACGAGCTCCTCTCTGAACTCGACCCCTGACCCACGTTTATGGCAACCGTCTGCATTAACCACTATGCCTACAGCACAGAGTGTTTTCATTGTCAGTGTGAAGGATATAAAGTAAAATGATTATAATAAATTTATTAATTTTTTTTCATTGATAGCATTCTATGCTAACATATTACTGTATGACCTTAACACTTTTTAAATCATAAAATTCCAATAAATATTCTAATTTTCTGATATTGAGTTTTCTGTGTCATTGAAATCCGGTTTCAAATTGCACTGAAAGACTTTCAATGCGTTTAAAATCAAAGTAGCTAAATTTTTAATTATTAAATACGAAATTAGGCTAATTCAGCAATATTATTAGTCTTCAGCGACATTTCGAAAATATTTATTTGTTATTTCATAGAACATGGTGAAGAAGATTTATAAATTAGTATTCTCGTAGAAAATAATAACATTTTTCAGATAAACATGAAACTATATAAATAAATAAACCAAGAGATTAAAACGAATTAATTATAATAACATTTCAAAACTAATTAATTTTAATACTGAGTAGAATAATTAAATTCACATAAAACTGCGTACTCGTATTCTAAATATTAATAAAATATTCTTAATATTTATTATATTTTGATATTGTTATAAACAAGTTCAAAGGTAACCTTACTTTTTCACTGTTAATGCAAAAAGCAGCAGCAAATTAAATAATTTAAACTGTTTACACGGAATAAACTTGATTATCGACAGCTGCTAGATTGTTAATGACCACTGAAAGTATTACTTTTGTCCTTTTAGCTCTTAAAATCTGAGCATTTTGTGATACGATAACCCGACAATTGTTCGCAAAGCATACCAAAAATTAGCTTCATAGGTTTAATTAATAAAATATTCTTTCCAAGTCAACATGAAATCCAAATTTATATTTCAGAATTACATAAGCTTTATTTTAAAATATATCTAAAATGATACTTCGGATTTTATCGAACGGTAAGTTTCAAGAAAATGCTTCATGTAGTCATTTTATATGGATATCTGCACAAAAACATGCTATCTTCGCCTGAATATTTTAACTTTTTAATACCGAAACTTAGAATAAACTTTCAAGAGTGACATGTTTTTCTTGAAACAGCTAAGGAAAATTTAATCATTAAAATTACGTAATTCCATTATATGAACGTAAAAATGATGCAAATTGATTATTCATTATCCTAAATACTTGAAGAGCAAAACTTCAAACATGGATGCCATAATGACGTCGACTGTGTGTTATTAAACATATTTGGTAAATAAAAAGTTCCAGCGAAGCAAGAAACTACTATAGTTTAATTTTTAAACGGCAAATACCGCAGGTTTTAATTTCGAGCTGCATTAACTTTAATGTAACAAACTGCAGTAACCACAATCAAATAATAAAAAAGGAAAGTTTTCTATCATTGTAAAAAATTTTAGCACCGTACAGTTTTCTCAAAAGCACATGCAATCTCCTCTCAAGATTCTAGGGATTCATAAATAGAGTAGTAGAACATTTTAGACAAGAGACGCCTAAATCACTTAAATAACGAATACATAAAGCAAGATAACATACAGGAGGGGTATACGTGAATGTATAGTTTGTAAAGATTCCAGGAGTCTGTTCAGGATACGTATAGTCAGGAAATTCATCATCGTCGTCTTCACCTGGAAGCGGCAAGTCAGGTAATCCGGCATTTGGAAAAACGGGAAATACTGTATCCTCTGGCCCAACAGCATAAGGAAGTGGAGAGTCACAGTCGGGAACGTAGTCGATGCACTGTTCATATGCCGCTTCTGGAGTAGGTACTATTTGCAGTTGTTGAATATCACCCTAAAGTATCAAAAAGATATGAAATAAAAACTGAAAGTAGATAAAGATATTTAAAAGATATAAGTTTCGTAGTTAAAGGAATATAAATTCAGTGCACTATCCTCAGTCTATCTGAACGAGAAAACATTCCCCAGACAAGTATTGAGTTATCAAGGAATAATAACTATAAAATATAAATAAAACCCCGTTTCTTCACTATATGAAGAAAACTATGCCTAATACATGAAATTTAGAAACTAGTCATTTTTAATCAACGTCTTTCCACTACTTCATTCTTTAAAACAAAGGTTCAAACTTTTAAAACTTTGCACCACGTAAATAAGAATAATGAACATATGTACCAAAAGGAACGCCATTTACACTCATTTTGAATATTCCTTTATATCTTTCTGTAAAACTTGTACAACTAAAAATAATATAATGTGCCATTAGTAGTATACGTACCATAGTTTGACAAACACTGATTAAAAGGCAAATATATATTATTATAGACACAAAGAATGAGAACAGTATCAGAAATTTCATATTATCAGAAAAAAATATAATAAACTTAGAAACTTCCGATAAGAGAATAAATTTCACTTACTTATGCTCATCTTGGATGGTGACAACTCATTTTTTTAAACAAATAAATTGCAAAAAAAAAAAAGACGAACATTTTCGGAAAACTATAAAACGATTTTTCAATATGATTCAACTAAATTTTTGCCTTTGCACGAAAGAAGTTTCATTAAACTCTCACTGAAGCTGACAGTATTTCAAAAGACAATTTCTAAAATTGGAAACTTACCCATTTGGAAGCAATTTCTTATTTCATGTTTTTTTAATAAGCTGCTATTCTTTTGTAAATAATCCTGCATTTTTACCTTCAAAACGTTTAAACTTCATCACACATTTCTCGAGCTTGAAGCTCTTTATATACAATCATTCCAAAATAAAATTATTTTCAAAACTTTTGAGCATCAAAATAAGCTTTCCCCTCTCCTGGTAAAAATTAGACTGAGCACTCGCTGCCCGAAGAAAGTTTTATCCGAAATGTTTACTCCATACATCCGCACTTAGTTCGGATGTATGGAGCTTTTCTGTAATTAAAGTAGCCAAGATAATCATTAATGAAGTACAATAACTTACTCCGATTCAAGCCATTAAGAGAAATATATAATTTATTTGGAACATCTCAACTAGCAAATAATAACAAATGTTAAGAGCATTACAAATATTAATTAAAAGTATAGTTAATTTTTATACTCATATCTATTAGCAAATACATTTCTGTGAATATATACACTTCGAATTGTCATAGCAGGTCATTTAAAAAAATAGCTTTAATCTTGTATTTATATACAACATTAAACATATATTAATACTTGCATTTTAATTCTTGTATAAATATGAGAGTAAAAAATTAACCATCACTTTGTTAATAATAATCACAGTAGACTGAAATACCAAAACAGAAGCATGATACAGGAATGTAATTAAATTAGATATTATGAATGAGATGCAAATATTGCTTATCTATACTTGCGTCTAAAATGTAAACAAACGTCCTTAACATTCATATATTTATTCAAAAAATCCTTAAAATTTCTCTATATATTGGAGAAATATTTTAACATTCTATTTGCCGTTAAACAAGCATTCAGATACGATGCTCTATTTTTTCTTCCATCAAAATGCTTAAAAATGCTGGGAGGCACACGAGTATAGCATATATAAATGCGAGGTAACGTTAGCAGTTTCTAGTTATTTTAATTCATTAATCAACAGAATAACTGTTTTAACAAAAGGGGAATATTTAATTGAAACTAACGTATTCCAATTTTTAAATAATTATATAAATATCGGTTTAAGTACCTAAAGGATGGACATCTCTTAATAACCATAATAAACGGTAATTTTAAAACTTAGCTTCTCATATTTAAACCATTACTCCACTAATCAGTCTTGTTTATTTTGATTCTCATTTTAAACGTTCATTTTGTTTAGTTGTTTTTTTTTATTCTATGCAAGAATAAGCTTAAATGTTAAGGTTGAACTTCAAGTAAACGTAAAGCATTTGCTAATCTAAAAGAGTATCCTTTCCGTTAAAAAGTAAATAATCTAGTTTAAATCGTTCTTAGTAATTAATTTCCGATGCTTTACCTCGTAATACACACCGTCAACTAACTGCTGTCCAAGCAACATAATCCCCGTAGTGTCAATGAAGGAACTTTCAGTTCGATTGAGCGATTCTGTTAGTTGTTGGCCGCATTCATTGAGCAATGTGACTGAATTACCCTTGATACTCAGAGCAATTCTGTGCCATCTGCAATGAAAAAAACTTGAGTTAGCTGTTGCAAATAGCTGACACCTCTCCATTATTGCAGCAAACCGTAAATAATTTTATAGGACATAAATTTTTATTGCCTTGCTTTATTTTGCATGAAAGCTAAATAGATTTACAAGGAATTATCGCTTTCATTTATACGTACTCGAGTGTAGCAGTTCGGTCTAACTGATTAATACTTTCAGCTCACGGCGTAATTTAGCATGTTCATCTAGCATTAGAAGACAAATGGCTCAAATCCTGAAGATAGCATGTCTCATTTTTCATGTTTCCTGCTTCCCCCTCAAAAAGAAACTAATTTAAATCTTAACTAGAACTAAAATTAAAATGTGGTGGTCTAATTCATCAAGACTCAAATATGGTCGACTGAGTCTCATGCTTCTTTCCAGTCGTCCTTTAAGTAGGGAAAAATTTGTGGAACTATACCCAGTATTTTCTCTCGTGATGTAATTGTTAGCAATTCCAGTTAACACTGGAAGATTGGAGGTTTGAATCCCGTCGACGGCGTAGTTAATTTTCTGTGCTTCCTACTTTCAAAAAATAGAGAGGGAAGAAAATTAATATCTTTACAGATTTATATGGTGTAATGCGTCCAAAATTTTAAGATACCTAAAACATTTGTCGAACAAGACAGCCTTCTGTTAGCGGCATAAATAGTAGCCATCCAAAGAACTCTAATACTGAGAAAACTTCGCACCTACATTAGCATTCATCTAACAATTATAATACTCTACCTTTAATTATACATAAATTAATTATAAACTATGTCAATAACTATAATTTTTTTATGTTGATACGTACGTACAGACGCAATGAAAAAATCCCTTTTGAATACATTTTAAATCCATTTTGCAATGCATTTTGGAGAAAAGAATCCTTTGTACTGTCCATACGTACAGACATCACGAAAAAAAAAATTGTCGAAATGGATTCGGGAACGGTGAAAATGGATATTTCTGTTCAAATATGATATCAGAAATTTTTCGCTATAGCAATATTTCCTTTACTTCATATAAGAAGGAAGTAAATCGTATTGTGAAACAATTGAAAAACTATCTCAAACCATCTGCCTAGCAGTCTCACACGCAAATTCCATGCCAGCCACAAAAGCAGCTGATGGGCGAAATTTTTTAATAAAATGAAAAGTTAAAAAAAATTGTTAAGCTAAATTTTAAATTTTATTTAGTAAATAATTATAAACAGTAACAATAGTGAGTTGAAGTGGAAAATTCTAGTTTATATATACTTCCTGTCTGAAATCTAAATGTTGAATAATCTCTATTATCTCTTTGTGTCTGAAATCTGAATGTTGCAAATCTCTATAGGTTACTCTTTGTAATTCAAATGTATTGATAGCTAAATATTAAATTTTCAATCTGACATTTATTTCAAATAATTATAATATGTTAAATTAACCATTAAATAATTTGTTTTCAACTTCAATTGAAAATAAACAAATTACGAAAATTCTCCAGTTGGCACAAAATTCGAGAATAAATAGTGGCAACCTATTGCTTTTCTTTTATTTGTTAAATTTTCTTTCACGTATGCAGAAGAGTATGCATATTTGTATATTAGTAAATAAAAACTTCTCTATTCCTTACTACAACTTTCACACCTACAACATTTCATGGCGTTTTGATTTTCATAACATTTGTTACTTTAGAGAAAAATTACTAGAAACGATCTTTATCACGAAATGTAAACGTTCACCGGTCGATATGTTTGCTTTTTTAGACTTAATTTTAAACTGTATAAAAAACATTCTCTTATACATGTATTCGCAACAAAGCGATTATTCTTCCTGCAAAAATTCGTAACTGAGGATATTAATCTTTTAACAATGCAAAAAAAGTAATCAAATATGTTTGTTTTTATCTTTCATTTAAGATTTACATCGCAGTGTAAATTATTTGAAATTAGCTCGTTTTCTAGATTTTCTGAGGCATTATTAGCCTAAAGGGGCAATTTGCGTAGAAGGGCTATTAATTTCATTTCGGCATTTTGCGTTGATTCACTATAAACGATGAATCCCTTTTTAAATTGTTGCCACTAAATATTAGAGCTCTATTACATTTAAAAAAAGTAATGAAGAATCTGAATAAATGTATGTATGTTTCTCGCACTGTGACAAAACAACGGTATCTAGAGCCATCAAGTTTTGAATAACATACGTCTCCACCCGAATATGGGCATCTGAAAGCCCAAATTTGGAATTTGTAATTTGTTTTATTATCTATTTCATATTTTGTAAAGTATTTATGAGTTTTTGATTAAGAAACTCAGCTACTTTAAAGCGAGCAATGGCAACACTATACGGAAGGGAAAAAAAACATTTTTATCTCCAGCGTGCGAGACTGTGTATCAGAAATTCTAAAGTTATGCTCTTATATTTTGCCATATTGTTGTTGAATTGAGTTTTATGATTTAAGTGCCAAGAATATGAAATTTAATAAATAAAGCTAACACAGAAAACGTTAAAAAACGCCCCTTTGGGCGTATAAGAAATCTGAAAACTTTCAGATTTTTTTCCCCGTTTGTTTTTAATAGTAATGAACATAACGTAAAACTGTACTCAAAATCATTACCAAGCTTCAAGTTCTTCCCGTAAGAATTAATGCCATAATAATGATAATTAAATTACTGGAAATGTATTTGCGGACCGCTTAAAAATTGCTTCGGGGCCACATGTAACCCGTGGGCCGCTAGTTCTACACCACTATTAATAGTTTTATGCAATAGTAATATTATATTGGTGTAATAATTCTATATCTTCATTCATAATCCTACACCACTATTCATATTCTAAGGCGTAAACTGTCTACTGAAAAAAAAAATGAAAAGGAGGGGGATGAAATGCGTCGGATAGTAAAAAAAAAAAGAAAGAGAAAGAAAAAAGAGAGAGAAAAAAGAAAGTTTAAATCGAATTTTTTACGTGAGTTTTAGCTCAATAGCATTATTCAAGTTTTCTTTAAGTACTGATTTTAATGCAACTTAAAATTTAGTTTATAGACATTTTTCTTCCATCACTTACTTTTTGTTTCTAATGTTGATTTAATTTACAGAACCAAATTAATTTATTCTCCAGATTAATCTGCTTGAAAATATAGTGCTTTTAACACTACCTTTCTGTTAACTATATTAAAGTGTACTCCTCTTTCTTACGCTTCTTTTCAACTTAGCTCGGATTAAACACTATTTGGGCTTAACCGTAGACGTCCAATTCCCATCTTACCCCGCTAAACTGGGAACTGACTGCACTTGATTCAGGTGTATTGCGTATCAATAATATGGCTATTGATATGGATTTAAAATTAGATTGCTTTTACTTTTGTTTTCTCAATCAAATGAACAATTAAAATTTTATTAATACCTTTTTATACTTGAATATTAATAGTACAAAGTTGAATAAATCATTCAGATATAATTAAACTTAAAATATTATTAATAGCCCAATACAGAATTTCAATCTTCTTTTAAGTTTTATAAATTGAATAACAAATATAAATATGAGACATAGTGATATTAATATGTGTTCGAGTTTCTTATATTTTTTCCCGATGTCTTATGCGCAAGATTAATAGTCTGTAGATTTCAATAAATAATTCTGTTAGATTCAAAAGCTAGATCTTTTAATTTACGTACTTGCCATCGTTAACTGCAACCGGAAAGGAAACTTGCGCTAATGCAGCAAATTCCGCTGAATGACGACACATGAAAGTGACGTTCTCACCAACACCGACGGCCATTTGTTCTTGTCCGATATTATTATAAATAGTGAAGAGGAATGCTTCAGTACCTTGTTCCGGTCGAATAGTTGCTAAAACGGAGAAGTCGTAAGGAAAAGTACCTGGTAAAATAAGAAAACAAAATCAATTACACGAAACATTGTTAATGATAATCGATTACAAGATGAAGAATCAAAATTCTAATCATTGGGAAATGCCACGGTAGTTACAGGTTTAATAATTTATGATAGATGGCCGGAGTGATTAAAAAGTGGTGTTTGTTCTGCTTCAATAACATATGCCTCAATATTTCGATTCAAAAGCTCTTTATTATTTTTATTTCAAAATATGTAAATGATAATATGCAGCAGCCAAGCAAGATAAATTGAGGTGCCTAACAACTTTACGAAACTCGACTACCATGGCTCCAGCTGAAATACAGGCACGGGCAAATAATAATAATTATTATTTCGATAATTTAATAGAAATACGTAAATCCACTGTAAAGCAAATTAAGCTCAATTTTAGACAAATGCAATTAGAAATTTTCAAATCGCCAGAACGACCTATAATAAAAACCCACGTAACTGATAAGAAATTTGAAAAGTTGAGAACAAATTTACATTCTTAGAAAGTGCAGCATTTAAAATAAAATACTTTTGCTTTCATTTGCTTATATGAATCATTATTTTTGGCTTTGAAGTTTGTAAATTCGAAATACTTATCTATGGATTATCGATTAATATCATAATGATTTCTTACGAGTAGAAGCACTGTCTTACAACTCAAGTTGATGTCCTAGAAGATGAAACGTAGTATCAAGAATCACACTGCTAGAAGTAACTCTGTGTAAATTTTAAACTTATTCATCTTATTTTTTGGTTAATTTGCAATATCAAAAATTCTTATATGTTTTTGTTGTGCATTATACTTCAGACGTTCAATAATCATTTGAATTAAGATAAGTAAAATTAGAGACCATAATTTAATTGTTGGAATACACACATTCCAGGTAATTCCCACCCAAATGGATGTAATGTTCCCATTTCGCAGAAAGTTTCTGGATGCTTGCAGAAAAACATTCTTTCAGGAGTACTGCGGACCCATTCATGGACAGCTTGTTGCAGTTCCTCGTTGCTAGCGAGTCATAGACTATACAGGTTCTCCTTCCTCTTATCGAAACAATGCAACAGTTCCTGGCACATTATCACATGCTACCATTTCTGTAGGTCAGTGAGCCTGTGGGGAACTATTGAACACAAATCTTATGCATTTTCTAATCTTCAAGATATTTTATACGCAGACCTCCTTATGTGCATATCCGCTTCACGTTTGACCTCATCTGTAATACTTCAATTTGTCCGTATCAAAGTGAACATCTGTTGTACTGCGACTGGTGTAAACCTCACTATTGATTTACCACTACTCATTAGTTTCATTACACTTTCTTTTAATAATTTAAATACAGAGCTAATTAATCCCAAGTTAAATACAGCCTAATTCAGTTAAATGACTAAGTTTCGTGCAGAAACGTTTTCATCACATACAGCCATTATTTGCTTGCTGACTGCTCCTCTTTCTAAAGAAGCCATATAATTCACTTCTGACCGTGATCACTAACTTCCATTCCACAACGTACACACATGTCCACGGTCTTCTGCACCGCGCTTTACATTATAACTCACCACTCTTCTGCTGCAGTGAACCCCTTTGTGAAGAAGGATCGTCGAGTAACCACCCAAAAGATTGCAGACAGGCATCAAGGGATGTTATTTTGCATAAAAATTTACAATACAGCAAGTTTTGTGCTCACTGAGGACCAGAAATCTTTCCAAATGAATGTTTGCTTCGCTAGCACACCGAGCAAACATCTTTCTTTTTTCAAATTGTGGCTTATGACGAAACATGGCGTCCTTTCTTCGATCTAGCAATAAAGCAAATTAGTATGGAATGGCGACATTCTGGTTCTCCTCGGCACGAAAAAGGTCATTTTTCAGTTTGAGCTGACAAATCATGTTCCATTTTTTTCCTTTAACGATAATGGTTCCTTGCTGTTGGATTGGTTCGAAACGGGAGATACAGTTAATACAAACAGATATTGCTATACCTTATGCAAAGTAAAAACAGCCATCAAGAATCGTCGACGTGGCAAGTTAACAAAGGGATTATTCTGTTACTGGACAAGGTCTGTCCTCCTGGTAAACAATTTGAAAAGATCTAGTGTAGCGTTTCCAGTGGGTCGTTTTGCATCATCCCCTATAGCTCTAACCTGTCATCCTGCGATTTCCATGTGCTCAGCCCACTAAAAAAGCATTGAAGGGAAGCCGGTTAACGAAGGACGATCAGATCCAAGAAACAGCTGCATGGTTCCTCAGGCAACCAAATATGTATTCCTCGCTTTATAACACTGATCATCTCGTGTATTTTTAATAAATGAATAGTGCATTTTTAATAAACGCAATGCAGTTTAAAATTTCCTTTAAAAACATTACATAATTAAAGCCAATCAGCAGTTGTTTAGTATTTAGTCGTTTCAATTAAAGGATTCAAGGAATTTCTTCATTATGCGAGGTTGTTTCTCCAAATATGAGAAACACGGAAAAAACTATAAAAACTAAAGTATCTAATGATGCTTATTATATCATTAAGCATGGCGTTTAAAAGATTATTAAAATCTATTTTTCCATCCATGGTTATACTTAAAAATGAAGTTTCTTACCTGTAAAGAGCTGAGAGGTAGTGACAGTCAGCACAGCAGTTTGAGTAATGCTGAAAGCAACGTCCGGTGCACCGTAAACGGGGTTACCATCTTCGTCTAACCTAAGTGCCCTGTTATCGCAGATTCCTGTTGTCTGACTAACTCCCAGAAGTCCTTGTTCTATGCTAACGGCTCTCAAGAGATCTACAGAACCTAGAATGAAATGCTACGTTAAGAAAAAAAAATATAACTGCAACCTCTTACCAACTGTAAATGTAATTTAATACAATTTTATTATTGTTGTTGCGTGCGTACGGGTTCGTTATGGATTGAATGCACAAGTCTTAAAAAAAGTTAATAAAATTTATTCTTTTCACAAGAAATAAAACAAAATGTTGAAATATTTCCTCAGAGATATTCGTACAATATCACAATATCTCAAACGTTAAACAGAACTCAATTCAAAACACAGAAAGTTAATCCAATCTCACAGCGAATTCGTGACAATCAACAGTAAGCAACAGCAGTAAGTAAGCAACAGTTCGCTTAAAACAGCTACAACTCAGGTGAGATGTTTTAATTCAGACTTTATACGCTTTTTAATAAATCACGAGAACTTTCTCGTAAAATCTATTTGATCGATTTTTCTGGATAGCAAAACAGTACAATTACGAGATATTTATATATGAAATGTTAAATGCACGCGCTATTGTATTTTTACTTTTCCGACGTAGCTTTCTCTTCAAATTCGTTACGCCCTGCGTTGCAAGGGAAAATAAAACAATTTTAATTGCATTTCTACTGAATTGGCTAAATAAATACAAAATCCGTAACATTATATTGGAAAAAATGCATTTCCAAAAATTTATTGTCTTCTGTTTGGAATACATGCGCATCTTTTTTAGTTTTACGTATCAATTTGTAGAAGATTTTGACATCTGTTTTCCATAACACCTTGGAAACAGAAAGAACCTCAGAACACAAAACGAAATTTACTCGAAAAGAAAACACTAAGCGAAATATATTAAATTGAGTCATTTTAACACATAATAATACGGACAAAAACATGGGACCAAGCATGTTTTATTTCGATTCTACATTATTTATAATATTAACTTAGAGCATAAGTTTTATTTATAATTATGGATAAAAACAAGAATTATAGCATCGCTAAAAACAGAGGCAGAATATTTAAATTTTTATAATTTCAACTATAATTGAAGCTAATTTTACAGAAATATACTCGCATATTGAACAATTAAATGCAGAAAACAACGCTTGCCCATACAAGTAAAGAATATCGCCCGTCGTTTCTTCTCCCTAGAAAATCTTAAGTAAACGCTGCCACAAAACAGGTTTAGCTGCTTTTCTCTAGATACAAATTTACACCAGAAGTTTAAAAATAACACTATCTCTCACTTAAATTTCAGTTTTTTTTTCAATTTCTGCGAGTGAAAGAAGTAATCTCAAATCCTCTTGAAAGACTGTACATTTTGGCAATTACGAATTCACGAAAATTTTATCCTGGACACATAGGTCAAGAACCTCCACCTCATATCTCGTCTACTGCAAACAGTAGCCTCCGAAATTAAACTTTTATAATCGTTGAAATGTCAGGATTTATGCAGTGAATGTATTGTTTCTAGTTATTTGTGTTTATATCCAGGAATACTTTAACGCACACGCAGAGTAAACGAATTCGGAGATATTGTAATCCAATTGATCGGTATTATATAAACAGATTTTCTCTAAATTTTGGAATTCTACTTTTCATCGTCTTAGTAGGAGTCTCGAAAAACACAAAAGTACAAATTTGAGATTGTATACAAAAATTTAGTAAATTGTAAGAAAAGCAAAATAAATTACAGAATGTACATTTTACGTTACTTTTACTCTTCTCTTCTGGATTTTCTTTCATCATAAAGTCGTCTAATATCATTTGTCACTCCGTTTTCCTTTGTAAAGGTTTCTTGAAAAATACAGCATCCCTTCTATCTATCTGTTTTCGAGCTACTATCAAATTCTGGATCATTTATCATAAATCAATCTATAACTTCATTATTATGACCAAATTTTTAATTAAATGTGTAGAAAATTTTCTGCTATCTTCAGTTTCAGAGTTTTATATAAATTTCTTGCTCTTTCAATTCATTATCATTAACTATGTACAGAATTATTGCATTCTTCCCGCCGTTCCCAGCTGTATATGTGCAGTAGCCCGCCTAGCTGATTCTCATGCTTCTCGCTCCGAAAAAACTCCTAATGTCTGTACGACTACTTAACATCAATAACTACATGCTATTATTAACGTTCGACTGCAAAATTTATTTAATTAACTGATAAATTTTTATGTTGATTTTTCTATTACTTTACTTCTTTATGACGTTAGCCAAACAAAACAAGCAACGCGGCTAGCGGGACAGAAAGCAGATTTTTCGGTGCACAAAACTGAAAGTTTACTTTTGGTCTCACTCGGCAAAAAGACACTTAAGATGCAGAAACTGACTTATTTTACTACTATACTCAGTTTCTAAATGTAAGCAAATGGCGGTTTGGTAAGCTTAATTCGTTTAAAATTCTACAACTTTTGCATACAAATTAACTAAAAGCATGAAATCCTTAACCGGAACATAAAAACTGCATAATTCAATCATTTTTAAAGCAAAAAATGCACAATTTACCAAAACAGAAGAATAAAAAAAACTAAGCTCATCAGGTAACAGAGTGGAAATGTATGTATATATATATATATACAGGGTTATTCAAAAAGAAAGAGCAGATTGCAAACATATTTCTTCCAAACTACAAAAGATAGAAGCATGATTCTGACGTTAATGGATAGAGAAAAATGTACAGTTTATTATTAGTACGTGTAAAAAGTTCCAATCATGGCCGCATTGGCGCTGTTGTTTGTTCTGGTATTATTTGTCGGTTGAAGCCCAAAGAAAGCCACATCGCGAGCAAGCAAAGAACTTAAAATTCCTCAACCAACGGTATAGCGAGTTCTAAAACATCGTCTGCACATGAAGCCATACAAACTGCAGTTATTGCAAGCATTGCATCCTGACGACCATAACAAAAGGTACGAATTTTGCAGTAGCATGTTAGATGATATGGAAGAAGACAATTTTGCTGAACGATTAATTTTTTTTCGATGAATCCACTTTTCATCTTTCACACACGGTACTCATATTGAATGCATACCATAATTGTAAACTTTTCTCTATCCATTAACGTTAGAATCATGTTTATATCTTTCGTAGTGTGGAAGAAATAAATGTTTGAAATCTGCTCTTTCTTTTTGAATAATCCTGTATAATATTCCACTGTCCTTGCAAAACATTTTTCTTCCTTTTTGAATAATATAATGCGTGCGTGCACGGTGCGTGCGTGCGTGCGTGCGTGCGTGTGTTCGTGTGTGTGTGTGTGTGTGTGTGTGTGTGTGTGTGTGTGTGTGTGTGTGTGTGTGTGTGTGTGTGTGTGTGTGTGAAACAAATAACAGAGGTTAAAAGTGGGCCTCTGTTTTGAACCAATATTCCCTCATCACACAAACTTTACATGCAGTTCTCTTCGCTGTTTCTTTCTGCAGCTTTTAGCTGTGTCTCCATGCCGCTTGCCATGCGAAGTTTATTTTTTTAATTTCGTGCTTTGTTTAAGAAGATATTAAGCTGTACTGAGAGGTGTATAGTGCACCCATAGTGATGATGTGCATCATCAAGAAATAAAATTATGTGTGGAATTTACCGTCATGTCTCTATTCAAGTGTTATCTTTCTACCTACGCATTTAAGCTTCACTATCGCCAAATCTGTCCTGACTTTCTTTTCTTAAGTCATCGTATTACAATAATGACGCAGTCTTATTACAGTAATGAAGTAGTTATATTACGCACACATATATATGAATTTTAATAAACTGGCAAATTCTGCTCTAACTAAAAAAAATGTGGGGTTCAATACGTCTTGGATTACGTGAAGACTTTTATCTTTTATAACCCGCATTTTTCCTTTTTCCTCAACTTTAGCCAGTTTTGTTTTCGCGTTTTATGATTTTACAGAGGACAGCATCTTTTAGTAAGTTTCTACCGCCGCAATTTTGGAGTTAAACAATCACCCTTCTCGTCGGTAATAGTTTTTACAGCCTGCACCCAACGTTTTGCACTCACACACACAAAGTTTAACAGGATAGGACATTTTGAAGGCAAGTTAAAATACTTTATTCTGCTACTGGACACTTTAAGCCTTATCGCAAACTTTTTCCAAAAAGTACAAAACATTTTTGCTTCTCCCGAGTAGCTTTAAATTCCACTTTCTTTTGCAAGGAACACTGTTTGGAAAACGATGGTCGTCCTTAGAATTCAGTAAGTTATATTTTGTTCAATTGTTGTTTTAAATAGGTCTTCAGTTTTTAGTTGTTTAAGGCTCAGATTAGTTTTTATATTATTTATAGAAATCTCTTCTGAAAAGTTTTCGTTTTCTTGATATTAAACGTTTAGGACGCATAATCGAGGACCACCTAATTTTTGAGTTTGCATAAATGACTATTTGATTTAAAGCATCAGTATCAGTATCGGCCGAAGCTCAGTCCAACTAACTGTCTCAAGGATGGTCTTATGACCGTAACGGGCTCCACCCGGTCCAACCGCAGACTTAATTATAGTATGTAATTTTTGAAAACTTGTAAAATTAGAATAATGATAACACGTTCCAAGCCATGATTTTAAGCTGTAGATAGAGGCAGAATGCGAAAGAGAAGTTTGGAAAGAAAATAATTACATCTATTGCAACACTTTCTACAGGATACAGTTGCAACAAAAGTTTTGCAATTTCTTAATACTCGAAACGATCAGTTTCGAAAATGAAAGAAAAAAATGTAGAATTGATTATAATGAATACAATATAATGCAGATAACGTACCGTATAAATTATTGTTTTCAGAATGTGCAATCGAGCAAACTGTAATAGACTAAAAGAAACATTAAACATTTTATTGCAGCCATCAACTTAGATTTTGACGTATATGGCTCTTGCCGTCATTAATGATAATTCAATTAAGAGTTTTGAAAAAAAATAGGAAATGCAAAAAATAGAGAAGCTCTGTACTGAAGATTTTTCCGTTGAGCAATGATTACATAATACATTTTTAAAATGAACATTAAACTAAAATTGAAAGCTAAACAACCTTATATGCTTTATTCACTGAAGATTTCTTTTTCAGTAATTATTCAGAAAGAAATACACGCGTCAAGTCTGTGTTCTATTAGATCAGTTTAATATTTAAAAGTGATTTTACAATATTTAAACAAGAAATTCATAACGTTCTTCTCATACCTGAGGGAGTAGTTCAAATGTGAGGAAATTTTAATATCTCTTTCTTATTCTAAATATACTGGTACTTCAATCAAAGAAATGTAGAATATTGTTTTTCCATTGCCAGTTCTAAAAAAACAATATACCAAACCTGTTTCCTTAGTAATATTCCTTAAACCTCAGTAATATTCGCAATCATGTGATTTGTTAAACAACGTATGCCATACCTATGAAAGCGATGATCAAAGGGGTTGCAATGAGAATCGACATGTTGATTGGAGAGTCAATGAAGAATAATAAAGCTGAAAACAGTCTGAAAGCTTTATATATTTGAATAACATTTAAGTAAATCCCTTTTTTATACATATATTAATTAAGTTGCGGAAATATGCAATATACTTCCCTTCGCGATCTCTATGTCTGCCGGATACCTACTGGATATTTCACATGCTGCTTAAGTTACAGTTTCAGCTTATCCAAAACAGATATATATATATATATATATATATTAATTCAGCAACCTTGAACAGAACTACGAATTATTTGCTTGAGAAAATAATCTGAACGTTTGCTAAACTGTAATCTCTTGTTTGAAATGGGTTCAAAACTTTTAAATCTGCAATACGAATGCAGTTAAGAGAAATCGCTTGTCTCTCAAATCATGAAAATTACAAATCTGAAATAATATTTGTAATACTGTGTTTATCTCATTACGGTTTCTGAATGACAAAACATTATTATTCTTTCTATCTTGTGATTGGATATGACAGCTCTTAAAAATAAACTGTTTGTAATAAATAACCGGAAGAATCAGAGATACTTATACAAATTCAAATCTGATGTACAATGAAACCTCGGGCCGACAAAGACGGCGACCGGTAAAGTCGTGAACACTGGTAGTTCGGTCCGACGTTCGAATCCTGATTAACGGGCTTGATTGCAGCGGGCGTTTTCGTAGTTTTATGCATGCGTAACGTAGATATGAGACAGTTTCCCTTAAAAATTCTTTAACGAAACGCGGATAGCTCTGGAATGTTTTGCCGTTATCAAATAAGCGAAAACAAACCATACGAATTTAATTCGTTCCTTGAAGACTGTTGGTAACCCAAAGCACGTTTCCCCATAGAAATTAATGTAAAATGGATTAATTTCGTTCGGGGCTAACAGATGATTGCTTATCTAAAATTTTCAACAGTATTTCTTGTAAATGTCCATCAGCAAAAATCAATCGAAATCATCATGTTTAAGACAAAAGAACAAAAATACAATATAAAAGACATGAATAGACAAAAACATTGATTAACTAATCTTTCAGAAAGAAGAAGATGAACTGAGCATCCGTTTTGCTCCAGAAAATTAAAAGGACGTATCCTATTCTCCGGTGCATGCACACGTGGCTAGCATTTCCGTCTAACTTTGGAAGATCTGTGATTCGAGTTTTTGGTGAGGATATTATTGATATTTTCAAGTTTACTGGGCCGAAAGTCACAACAATCCCTGCAGCAAGGCCCCGAACTAAAACTATTGTGAACCATAACTCGTTATCAACTAGACATACTGTTTCCCAGTCGCCTTTTAAATGGAGAGGAACATGAAGAATTATCGCTTTTCCAACTCGTACAAGTGCTCCTGATATTAGTGTCTAGGACATTCAGCTAGTACTGGATGTTTTATGGTTCGAATCCTGGAATGGATGCAGATGATCTGTTAACGTTTCTGAAACGAAAATACACTGGTGAAATAAATTAAGAAAATTTTCCTATTTGACCTACGATCTCCAGAACTACTGGACAGATTTTAATGAAATTTTGTGTGAACATAGGTTGATATAATAAAAACAAAATAAACATTCAACAGTTAGAGTAGACACACTTGTTCGTGTGTAACACTCATGGGAGACTGAAGGTCTGAAACAGGGGTTGCAGAACACATAAAAGAAATGAGTTAATAGGGGTATGGTCTCCTCTTACAGCCATGCAGGCCTCGCAGCGTGATGTCACACTGGAAATAAGGCAGTTTATCAGAGCCTGCGGCAACTGGTCCCACTCATTTAGCAACGCTGTTTTCAGTTCCTGGATGATTCTCGGAGGTTGGCTTGCGAGTTGCAATTGCCTCTCCAAAGCGTCCCACATATGGTCTATAGGGTTGAGGTCTGCAGACCTGGCTGGCCAATCCATCCGGCGAATATCCTAACTCTGGAGAAATTCGTCGACCAGAAGAGCTTTATGTGGCCTCGCGGTATCGTCCTGTAAGATGAACTCGGGGCCCACTGCTCCCCGGAAAACGCGAGCATAGTGCTCCAAGACCTCATCCCTACATCTCACACCAGTTACAGAGCCTCTTTCAAAGACGTGTAAAGGTGTGCGGCCATCCAACACGATGCTTGTCCAAACCATTACATCGGCACCTCCACAATTGTTGATTTCGAGGACATTGGAGGGTAGATAGCGGGTCCCTGACTCTCTCCGTATGAAAGTCCGGCGGGAATTGGTGTTTAGACTAAAACGGGACTTATCGGTGAACAGAACGGTCGCCCATTGCTCCGTACTCCAATCACTATGCTGCCTACACCATGCTAATCGGACCCTCCTGTCCGTAGACGTTAGCGGGACGTAATTAGCCAGCCTTCTGGCAAACAACCCTCTCATTCAGGCTTTTGGAAACAATCACCCTTGTTACACGGGTTCCTGTGGCTGCATACAGGTTCCGAGAGAGCTGAGAAGCTGTAGCCTCTCTGTTACGCCTCGCTAAAATGGACAGATAGCGATCTTCTCTGGCCGTCGTGGCTCTTGGACGACCTTCTAGGCTTTCTCTCGATGGATCGAGTATCCTGGAACTGTTTCCATAGGTTACACACGATGCTAGACATTAAATTAAATTCTCTGCATATCTGGACTTGCGATTGGCCTGCCTCTAGCCTACCCACAATTCGCCACCTCATTTCATCATCTAAACGTTGGTGGTTACTCATTTTTACTGTTCCCATGTGAATTTAACCGATTGCGGCAAGATAACACCATGAAATTTGCCGAGGTGTGCTAGCGAACGCAATTCGTCTTACCCTCCACGCGCTTATAAAGCCTGTTTTTCTGCTGGCTCCGCCTACACACACGTGTGCGCTTACGTACTTGCCGTACAAGATTTGCATTTTTATCTAGAAGCAGTAGTTTTTCTTTCAGTTCTTTTCATGCAATTCGATAAAATACGCAAATTCACTTAATTTATTTCACCAGTGTATTTATTGATTTTAAAAACTGAAAGAACATTTAATCTCTACAAATATGTCCATTCGATGTTTCTCAGAGAACAAGATACTGTCTTGCTTTAATACATTAATAATTTAATAATTTAAATATATCAGTGAGACATGCAGTAACATATTGTTGCGAAAAATTCGGCGGTTGCGCCTGGATGCAAGCTTTCTGGCATAGCACTAGGGTTGCCATAAAATAGTGTATGGTAGGGTTGCCAGATTGGCGACTTTATCGCCCATTTGGCGACCAAATTGGCGATATCCCATGGTCCCATCGGGAAGCTTCTAGAATAACTTCCTGTCGAGATATTTCTCGAAACGTGTGGAACCTAAAGAAGAGCTATATAAACCCCTTCGTTTCTGAGAGCCGGCAGTAGTGTGATTAATTGCGAGCAGAGTGTGATTAAGTAGTGTGAGAGTTGTGAGAATCGCTGCTTACTGTGAGTGCTAAGCTACGTGAGACTTTTGTGAACGGAAAGCGATCGAGATAGTGCTTTGCCGTGAAGCTAGCTTTACAGTATAGCTTGACAGTGTATTGGTGATTGTTCCACGGTGTTTATTATAAGTTTAGTGTTGCCGTGAAGCTACCTTTACAGTTACAGCCTGAAACTGTGTTGCTGATTGTTTCAGCGTATTTATTGTAGATTTTCGACGCTTTTAAAGGTAATTTTGGAACTTGCTGCAAATAGTGATTCTTGTAAATAAATTGTGCTTTTTATTGTTCTTCATCGTGTTTTCACCGGATACTCTCAAATCCACGAACCCGTATAACGCAACAATATTTAAATAATTTCATGAAATTTTGAACTAAGTCAGCCTCCGCATCCTCAGTGTCCCCCTTCAAACCTGGACCAAAAATAAACTTTCAATTTTGAGCACAGAAAAATCATAAGTTTTCAGCTTTTGCGCACTGAAAAATACACTCTTGAATAAGGTAGAACTGAACAAGAAAGGAAGTTTTACTACTGCGATTAAATATTCTTTTTCTGATCGCTGTCTCGCAACGCAAGAATGAAGCTCGAGTTTAAAATATGATTCTAGCTTAGAAAGTGATAAATGGCAACAGTTAAAGATCATTCTTTAGACACGACTTTCATTGTTTAGATGCTGGGAAAAAATGCAAGAAAACAAATCTGACCGCAAGATTTGTTTTCTTGAGTTATTTAATAAATATTTTTAATTAGATTGTATATTTAAAGAAGCACTTCATGTAGATCAAGATGAGGACAGTCTCATTTATATATCACTTATTATTTGATTTCGGAGCTAACCAATATTTCAACAGAACTATTCTTTCTCAGATTAAGCCAATCGGCAGTTGTTGACATTTATTTTATAGAAAAGCTTGAGTATTTCAAGAATATTTAGAAATTTACATTTTGCTTTTAAGATAAAAGCTATTCATCAGTGCATTTCTGCAAAATATTTAATAGTAATATTCCCATTATATTTTCTTGACTTTGAAGAAGATAATCACAAACTACTTTGTGTAAATTACTTGGAAACTACTACAATTAGCAAATCTTTTCAGGGAGCCCTGCCGTAGAGTTTTTCTGCAAAACAATAATTTTTTCAAGCTCTATAAACCCATTATTCATGATTGTAAAACAGAAATCCAGAGTTGAATTTTACCTAATTTTAACTTGCCAATATTCCGTTCTGATTATTTCGGCTGCAAAAAACTTCGCAGACGATTTCATTAATGTTTTCTACAAAATAGCTGATACTGATTAGAAACATTTATTTACAACAATAATAACACGAAAAATGCTCTAAATATTTTAATTTTTCCCAGCAGTGTTTAATTTATCGTTCGGAAATAAAAAAAAACGCTAAACAGAAAAGCTCTTCTCTTGTATTGGGTTGGAGGGAAAGTTCTGTCGTATTTTAAATAGGCAGGTGATTTTTCTTGTAAATTAAAAAAAAAATCTGTCTAGTGAGTCAATCGGATTTTTTTTTGTTTTTTTAGCTGCTATATAATATAAAAGGTGCCCTTTTTTACCGTTCATCATTTACTTGTGATATTTAAAGTGAAAAACATGTCAGTAGATAAAGTGCTGC
>KK118976.1:1054201-1067908 GCA_000611955.2 Stegodyphus mimosarum
AAGTGTCCATCAACAAAAAGTACTACTTTGTTTGTGGTGGGACAAGAAAGGTCCAGTGTACTACTAGTTGCTGAAACAGGGAAAAACCATCAACGCGGATCTGTACTGCAATCAGCTGGATAAATTGAATGCAGCTATCAAAGAAAAAAGGCCAGTATTAGCGTCTAGAAAAGGAATAGTGTTCCACCACGATAATGCTCGCCCGCATACTGCAATGGTGACGCAACAAAAACTGAATGCGTTAGGATGGAAAGTCCTTAGTCACCCACCGTATTCATCTGACATTGCACCATCTGATTATTACCTGTTCAGGTCTTTGCAAAATTATCTAAGAGGAAAAAAATTCAAGTCTTTTGAAAATGTTTTTAAGGCAGTTGCTTACTATTTTAATTCCAAGGATGAGAACTTCTACAAAACAGGAATTCACAGGTTACCTGAAAGATGGCAACAGGTTGTAACAAATAACGGAGCATAATTGATTAATATTAAACACATATTTTTATAAATGAATTCAAATGTTTTCTTTAAAATACGACAGAACTTTCCCTCCAACCCAATAAAATACTGTCCTCTTCTTTTCAAACATTTAAACTATATTTTATGCTTTAAGAGGTCACCATTTCTATAACAACTTTGTGTCCTTTACTGCACATTCTTTATTTAGTTTCAGAACAACTTCATTATTTCCACGCCTCATGAAACATTGTTTTGTGTTTTGAGATGAAGTGAAGAGAGGATTAAGAAGATGGCACAGTCTTGACTCGATATTAGTATTTAAATAACGGTAATTTAATTTTCTTTGGAGTTTCACTTTTGGCAATTTATCGCCAAGTCGGCTATTTTTTGCAAGCTTTCCTACTGTATTTCGAAAGTGCATATTATTACTGAAATTAATCATCGATTTTGTAGCCAGAGTGTGAAATTAAAAAATAAATATTATAGAGAATCCGAATATAAGATGTATTCTCGTCCTGTATATGAATTTTATCACTGTTTGTTTGGTAGTGAAAAGCTCACACGTGTAATGTGCTTTTGATTTTTTCATTTATATTTGCGGATGGTATAGAAGAAACAAAATATCACATTGTTCAATTTACCTAAAAACACTAACTGTAAATACTGAATTATATTAATTTAAAATATTTATGCTCATGCAAAATGAATTAATTTTGTCAGATTAAAATTTATTTCGAAAATCGAAATATTTTCGGACAATTTGAATTTATACGATGCATTACCACTTTTATAGACAGCAGTACTGATCAATCATCGCAATTAAAAGTTATTGTTGCAACTTCTTTTGCTTGTAACTTTATCATTTAAATATATTCTGCAGTCAAACCTGTTTCAGCTATCGTCTACATTACACATCATTCCGCTTAACAAGTCACGTTTTTGAAACTTTCCGTGCCTCAAACACTTATCACTGTACTTTGTTCTGTTTTCCAGTTCACCCAAAAAAAAAACAGAAAATTTGCTACTTACTTTATACTGAGTAAACCTCTTTAGTTTTCTAAACCTATTTACCTACTAGTATTCCAAAGGATATGAGTCAGTTCTATAACCTGAGTTTTCCAACTCTGCCCTTCCCTAAAATACATAACTAAATGACGTTTGTAACGTAGCCTAAAAGAACAAGTCAGAAATGCTCACTTTATTGCATCATAATGCACAAAGCTTGTCAGAATACATGTCTGATTGCATCTTGTGATTACAGAATTGAGACAACGAGAAGTGAGATAATGCTACTGAAAAATCGCTTTCTTTCCCATAACAATAACAACCAAATTTACTTTAATGCATTTTAAATGTAGACTATTAGCGAACCCTTCAACAATCGTTATTAAGGTAGATGCATTAAAGCTACTGAGACTCTTTTCTAAAAATTTTCTTTTCTGGCACTTTTCCGTCGTAAGACATCCCCCTTTCTAACAATTTATACTAAAAATATTGCATTCTAATCACATCTTTAAGCCTCGTGGCATACAATTGACCAGGCTGCATCTGTATCTGGGTGCTGCATGTTCAGGTTCATCTTGGATAATTATCCACGTGACTATTATTTTATTATTATCGCACGTGACTATTATTTTAAATGAAAAGAAAAAAATGATTTTTTATAATATAAGTTTACATATTACATTTATTTCAAATACGTAGCTAAATTTCTTACTCAAATCTTAAGACAACAAAAGTCTTATGACTAAACAGAGCATTGAAAATCGCTGTAAAATGAGAACTTTTTTACTGAGTTAAATACCAAAAGCTTTTAAGGTATTTTCTCCCTCAAGTACGCCTTCGTGGTGCAACGGTAGCACACTCTGCGCGCATTCGAGAGGTCTAGGTTCGAGTCCCAGCGAGGACACTCCTCACCTTTTACATCCCCTGCCCCAAAATTCATTGGGCAACTCATTTTTGTCGCCAAATTTCGCGAGAAATCATAAAAAGGTCACCCAGTTTGGTGACCATTTGATAACATTTTGGCCCGGTACCTGTATAACTGTAATTGGTAGCCTAACTGGATAACTGGAATTGATTTCTATGTGTAACTCTAACCGCATCCGTCTGTTATACGTAACTTTAATCGTATATGCCTTCCAATAGTTTCAAGAAATGCGAGGTACTCGGCGGCTGGAAGAAAACTATAGAAGACCGAACAGAGCATCATTTTTCAGTTTTTAGTTCAGTGCTGAGTTCGTTGCATTGAGAGACTACCGTGTGAGCTTCGTTGTTTAGATGCGCTTTGCATAAATAAGTTATTACTTTTCATTATTAATTAATTTTAAGTATATAAAAAATTAAATAGCAAAGAGTAGTAGAAGGAAAATGCTGTTCTAACAGAAAATTTGCAAAATCGCATTGACATAAATTTTATTAGCATAGGTTTGTCAAAAGTAGTAAATTTGCAAAAAAATTACGCGGTTTGGCATCACTGGGTGCAACTATTACTTTGATGACATCGATTTAATACGAGATGCTGAGAAATTTTTCTTTCCCTTATTACACCATTGAGCACGCTTTCCCTTAAATTATGCTAATTAAATTTGCTCGCCCATCATGCAAGGCAGATTTTTGCATTACATGAAATACCTGCTTTACAAACAATTAAAATATGTTCCTTTCTTTAAACAGGTTTCTAAAAATATTGTATTCTTATTATTTTAGAAACCAAACAACTGAAAAAAATATTTTGAAAATATTTTATGCAAAGATTATTTAATATTGTAAAAGCTTTTTAAAAGAAGAAAAAACACTTTCTAAACTTTTTGACATTTTTATCCGAACATTTTCAAACAATGTGCAACCAACACATTTTGATCTGTTCCCTATCATAATTTTAGTACTTGATAGCGTGGAATTATTTTAGCTTTCTGAAGTTATTATCACAGGTTCAGGTGGAAATGCAGTGGGACACCCAATGTTTACTATAAGTAATGTAGGTATTGTCCCACTACAATTCGGTTTATTTTTAAAATTAATATTCAAAATAGTACATAGTATAATATAACACATAATATAAGAATATAAATAGTATATCGATATTTTGATTGATATCATATCTATTAGATATAATTATAGAAGTTATAATAGGTATAATAATAGTAGGCTAACATTCATAATAGGCTAACAGTCATAATTTATAACAGTTCATAATAGTTCCATGAGATAAAGTTTATTATATGAATCTGTATCTTCTTCCTCTTCTTTTTCTTTTTTTTTTTTTTTTACTATATCATTTTTATTGCAAGGGTTTGTTTTTACGATAATTAGATAATAAATGTTTTAGATGAATTGCAGCTTCAAAAATGAGTTTTGACATTAATTACTTTAGTGCTCATATAACTTTTTGCCTATTGAAGATAGATATTTGATTGTATTTTCTATTTTATTTTTTAAATGTTTGTTGGTAATTGCAAAACGAAGGAAGGCATTGATATTTGAATTAGGCAATTTAATATGAGTTGACTTTGTTAAGGGACATTGAATAATATAATGGATTGGAGTTATTATTACAGGGAAGTATAGCTTAATTTTGACTTAAGTTGCAGACATGCTAATAGTTTTGGCTCCGAATATTGGCAGACAAATTTATCTGCCGGGCGCCACATAAAAGATCACAAATAACCTATATAGTACTTTTTGCTAAACTACAATTACTTAACTAGTATTCTGAAGTGAATGCAAAAGCAGGCAGTAAAATGCTGAATATATATTATAACTGTAAAATTTAAAAATGCAATCAATTTGAGATCTGGATCTAATTCAGAACGATAAATAGATTCTTTCCAATAAAAAATCAAAAAGTTAATAACAAAATAATAATAAAAGACTGTTATTTCCAATATTTCATCTGGTTAGTTCACCTTTTTGCCAGTTTTTTAATGTTGAAATTTTAAACATATGAGTAAATTAAGATAACTCGTCAAGATAAAAACATCCTTGTAAATACTTATTTTCAAACTACTATTATAAATCTGTAAGTAATTTATGCATCATTAATATCTGTAATCATTAATATAAGTACAATTTTTAAATAATAAATTTTTGTGAAACATGTTGTAAGGTTTTAGTTAAACTAACCAAGTTTTATTTTAATTTAAATCTTTCTATCTCCTCTCTGTTTCAACTTCCCGTCAGAAGAAACGCGCGCTTCTTCTAGAAAGATTTAAATTAAAATAAAACTTGGTTAGTTTAACTAAAACCTTACAATGTAAGTTAAAATTTAATTAGATATACTGTTATTTTTAATGGTTTTATTTCGACTTAATTATATTTCATCCTTTTTCAATTTAAAAAATGTAATATATGTTCGTAGATGGAACATAAATGATTACTTAATTTGTTTTGCTCCTTAGTTTATAATTGCTTCTCTGAATGTCGGATTTACATATAATTTTTTTGACCAATTTGGTTTTTTGGAATGGTCAATTTGCATAACGTAAAGTTTTTTTTTTGGGAGGGGGTAGTCAATTTCGCACAGTGTTTTGTTTTATTCTTTTTTCCGAGTGTTTCGAATATGTATAGGGAAAAATTCTGGAAACATTTGAGATTTCGAGTTTTCGATTTTAAATTAATTTTAATGTTTTTAATGAAAGTTTAATTGAATATTTTTCCTCAAATATAGCAGAGGAACGAAACATGTATTTGAAACCTATTAATCGACTTTTATGAAACTTTAATTCATTTACCCCTGAAAAATTCTGAATTAGAGTTTCAGAAAAAGGAGATTAATTTTTATATTTTTATATTTTGTATATTATTTCCTGTTCGCATTTTTATTTTTCAAGTTTGTTCTACTGATGGATTCTTATTTTAATTTTGATATTTTTAAATCCAGTGTAATCTCTTTTGGGTATATTACTATGTTTCTTTTTATACATATATATTTATATATGATTGGATATATATTTATATATGATGTAGTCGATTGCAACGAAAAAGGGAGGTGCACAGTTACATGTTATAGTAGTTCCATATACAAAATTTCAAAGTTCTACGGCTACTCGTTTTTGAGTTATGCGAGCTACATACATACGTACGTACGTACAGACGTCAAGAAAAAAAATCTTCTCTGAATCCATTTTACAATCATTTTTGGCAAAAACAGTTTTTTATTCTGCCCGTACATACAGATGTCACGCAAAAACGTCGTTCAAATAGTTTCGAGAGCAGTTTAAATGGTTCACTATATTTGTTTACCACAGCCACAATCTGGCACTAGCTTCATTTAACAGCGTTACATCCCATTCATTTTATAACTCACGAGTAAATAATTTTATAACTCACGAGTTTTATAACTCACGAGCTGTGGTAAAAATAATTAGGCTAGCCGCACTTAAACAACTGTTAAGTTGTTGATAATTCTACAAATCTTGCATGCAGATTTACTAAAGACATAACAACCTTAACCGGAAGATAGGAAAAACATAATTCAATCATTTTTAGAGCAAAAAATGCACAATTTATCAACATATAAGAATGAAAAACTGAGCCGAGTAACAGAGTGGATATATACGAGGGTTGGAACTTTAATAGTGGCAACACAGCTGAAAAAACGCTACGCAACAAAACCAAAGAATATCGCGTATACCACACGTGAACCACATACCTACCTTACCTCTCAGCAAAAAGACTCGTCCTGCCTACGTCACGCACATGCGGAGTGATGCGAAGAATGGATCCTTGTAATAGCTCGTGGTCTAAAGTGTAAGTGATGTCAGGATGTTTTCAAAACAAGAACAACGATGTTGGATAAAAATTGAATGTGCCAGAGGTCGTACAGCACGACAGTGTCATCAAGGGCTTCAAGAGGCTTGCGGGGAATCTGCATTGCATAGAACTGTAGCAAGATGGGTGAAAGCATTCAATGAAGGACGCCAAAACGTGGCAGACATGCTGCGGCCAGGTTGTCCGAGTGTCAGCGATGCAGACGTGCAAGCTGTTGCCGCACTAATGGACAGTGATCGCCGCCAAACAATTCGTCAGCTGGCCGGACAAACAGGATTAGCGCATACGACTGTGCTGCACATTCTGAAGGAATGCCTGTCCATGAGAAAAATTGCTTCACGATGGGTTCCACATCAATTGACGGAAATGCAGAAATGGCTACGATACGATGCTGCCCGAACTCACCTGGAGCGCTATGAGCGCGAAGGGGATGCTTTTTTACGGCGTATCATTACGCTGGATGAGACTTGGGCCTGATCGTACCAGCCAGAACTGAAACACCAATCAAACGAATGGCATCATCGCGGGTCACCACGGTGTTTGAAATTGCGTCAGAACTCCAGCAATGTGAAAGTTGTGGTGATTCTCGTGTACGACTGTGATGGTGTCATCCTAACGCATACCGTTCCCCCACAGCAGACCGTCACTGCGCAGTATTACTGCTTATTTTTGGAGCACAATCTCCGACCAGCTTTGAGAAAAAAACAGCGACACTTTCTGCAGAACGTTTCTCTCATTTTGCATGACAATGCTCGGCCGCATGCAGCGCAAGCTGTGACTGATTTGTTCAAGCGGTGGGGCTGGGAAGTGCTTTACCTTCCACCATACTCCCCAGATCTAAGCCCTTGTGACTATGACTTAATTCCTAAGATGAAGGAACCACTTCGTGGCACTCGCTTCCAAACTGTTCCTGAAATTCTTGTGGTAGTAGACCGGTCCATTCAAACTGTCAACAAAACAGGCACTGCTACAGGTATTCTGCGACTTCCACATCGTTGGAAACGGGTTGTACACAATGCTGGCGACTATATTGAAGGACTGTAAAACATGGTGACATGAATCACTTTTGTATTTCTTGTAAATAAATAGTTGCCACTATTAAAGTTCCAACCCTCGTATATACATAAATTTATATACTTTTGGTGCGGCCTATTGCAACCAAAATAAGAGGTGCACATCTATATGTTATAGAGGTCCTATATACAAAATCTCAACGTTCTGAGGCTACTCGTTTTTGAGTTATGCGAGATACATACATACGTACATACTTACGAACAGACGCCACGAAAAAATCTCTTCAGAATCCATTTTAAAACAGTTTTATAATTTTTTGAGGGAAAAAGAGTCTATTATTCTTTTCTTACGTACGAATGTCACTCAAAAACATCGTTAAATTTAATTCGATAGCGGTCAAAATAGATATTTTTGTTGAAATATGATACCCGAAATTTTTCCCGATTACAATACTTCCTTTTTACTTCGAACAAGGAAGTAAAAAGGATTCTATACTAGGTACATTAGAAAGGTCTTTTATAAATTGCAGTAAGTCTGCAAATGCTCAGAAAAATTATCAGTCTGCTATAGCGAAACTTAATTTACATCAATTAGATATGTTATTAAAAAATAAGATGAAAATTTAATTTATGAATTTCTTTTTATAATTCTCGCTCAATTTGTTATGAAATTATTGACTGAATAATTTTTAAAACACATCTGGAAGCTTTCAGATTTTATATTACGACCAAAGGGGCGTTTTTTAACGTTTTCTGTGATATTTCAATTCAACAGAAATATCACAAAATATTTAAAAGAGTATACCTTGAGAATTTTCGACACACAGTCTCGCGCACTGGAGATAAAAAGGGTTTTTTTTTTCGTTCATTGTTGCCATTGCTCGCTTTTAAATCGTTGAGTTTCTTGATCAAAAACTCATAAATGCTTTACAAAACATGAAATAGATAATAAAACAAATTCCAGATTCCAAGTTTGGGCTTACAGATGCCCATATTCGGATGGAGACATATGTTATTCAAAATTTGATAGCTCTAGGAACCATTGTTTTATTACAATCCGAGAAACAATACATTTATGTAGATTCTTCATTATTTATTTTCTTTAAATATAATACAGGACTCTAATATTTGGCAACAATTTAAAGAGTGATGGTGGCGGCAACAATTTAAAAAGTGATTCGCCGTTTATAGTGAATCAACGCAAAGTGCCAAAAGGAAAATAATAGTTCTTCTAAACAAATTTTCCCTTTGGGCTATTAAATTAAAAACATTACTTTTTTTCGAAATGACAACACTCTGAGAAACTGATCATTCTAACTCTCAAGTTAAAGACCTATTTTCCCTCGCAGGTGGCAACACTTATCTAGGCGAATGGATAATACACGGATGGTAATATAACGCAACATCACAAAAAGGTCCAAAATTTTGGAGAGAATTTGCTAAAGACGTTTCTAATGTCGATAATAAAGAGAGAAAGCACGTTTAAATTAAGTGCTTCTTTTTTCTATTCTCCCACTTTAACGCTTTCTGCAATTAATAATCTTTCATCGCTAGCTAAGCTACCACATTTTCATCTCTGTGGCGTCAACAGTAATCTGTGAGAAAATACGAATGACTCATAACATTTCAGACCTTCTGAGATACAGCAATATCAAGGTCTTCGAGATGTATGGTTGGGAAAGTGACTATGATAAATTGTTGCCCGAAAAGGTCAACCGAGATCAAGTTTTATTTCCATTTTATTCATAACTTGTAATGACGCCTCACGTCTAAAAGTAGTTTCTTCAAAGGAGTCGTATTGGATTTCGAATCTTGTCATTCATGCCTAATAATGACAAACAGGTACATTAATTTTTGGTAACAGAATATGCAAATGCACACAACACGGATAGAATGCACAGACGCGTTTAATTTTATTTCAAGAGTAATAAAATGTGCGGTCAACCGAGGTCAAAGAAACTTCGTGTGGTATTTTTTATTGAATCTTTAGTGTCATCTGACACCTTTTGCGCAACGGCTAAACAAAATAACTCAAAATTACTAAAAAGGAAAATAAGAAAGGGCGATAATAGAATAAAAAAGAAAGAGGAAATGGAAAACGAGAGAGAAAGGAAAAGAAATTGCTTTAGATTTTTGACTGAGGTTCAAAAATTTTTTTAATCTGAAATCTGAATCGCAATCTGAAAAAGTTAGATTGCAGACTAATACCTTCAAGATGAGTTAATGACAATTTTTTTAAAACTATAAAAAATACGGGAGCTAAAAATCTAAAACATCATACCCGCATAACTCTTCTCTTCCATTTGAAACTGAACGAAACAAATGTTAAACTGCGTGCAATCAGTAAAAACTGCCATCTATTTATACTAGATCCTGGTATTCAAAAGTAAACTAAAATTGTTAAATATCAAACGAAACTTTTCTTGCAGAAAAAGGAACTTGTAGGAATTATAAAAAAAAACATTAACAGAAATAGTACCTTGTTTCGAAGTTCAGCAATGCTAAAAACATTGTTGCTGATACAAAAATTTAAAATAAAGAAATTACATCATTTGCCTTTCTGAATTTATAATTAGTTAATACGCAATGTATACTTTACAAGACGTTTTCATATATTATTGATTAAAGCTTGAATATTAATTGCTAAAGAATCAAGCGCCATTCCTGTAAAATCGCAGAACTGGATTTCTGCAAGCTCAAAGGAGTTCGAATACTTCAACTCGCAAGCAAACCATAAATGCTTAATAGGACTGAGCGTATCAATTCGCGTGTATATGGTATTCAATTGATTCGAATAATATCCTCAATTTGGAAATATTTAGCCATAATAACAACTTAACGAGTTTGATCTTTTCCCTCCATGAACAAAACATATGCAGCCACAACACGCCTAAAACTGAAATATCTCAGTTATCTACCACTGCATGATTACAGAATTCTGTTATGGATATAGAATTCATCGTAGCCATTTCTCATGATTACTTCCTAAACAAATAAACTGTAATTAAGTATTTTTCATTGATGAGGTTCATGCCATAGCTGCATGTTCCATGCCTTCTTCAGGTAAAAGTACACAGAATCGCTATTAAACCGAATCTGGAGTCATTCTTGAAAACTATTCGAATAGTCTTAGTTACTAAATTTACAAAACTAAGACAATTAATGCACTTAAATTATTTATCAATTTATAATGAAATACATGAATAGCATGAAGAATCAGAAAATTCAGTTCCTTTCCATCCAGGCTTCAGAGCACAATATTACTCTTTAATGAGAGGGCGACACAGTCCCACACTGTTTGATTTCTGAAGAAAGATATAAAGGAACTAATATACAAAGTTTAAAACTTTGTTCGTATTTCAAATTTTATATGTTTGAAAGCGCCGCCCAGACGGTGTAGGGTTTAGGGGATCCTACTGCGATACCGAAAGAGCCTGGGTTCGAATCTCGGAGAAAGCATGGCTGTGATTGTCTGTCCCTTCAAAGGAAGTAGCGATGGGCCACCTATTAGGTGCTTCCACAAGCTTAGCCAATTACAAAATATGAAATAGATAATAAAACAAATTCCAAATTTGGGCTTCCAAATGCGGTGGAAACGTACGTTATTCAAAATTTCATGACTCTAGGTACCGCCTATTTTATCACAATGCGAGAAACGTACATACATTTATGCAGATGCTTCATTACTTAATTTCTTTAAATATAAAACAGGGCTGTAATATTTGGTGACAACAGTTTGAAAAGTGAACCGACATTTAAAGTTTTCATCGCAAAATGCCAAATCGAAATTAATAGCCCTTTGGGCTAAAAATACTAAAATAACATAAATAAATAAATATTTTATTTTATTATTGCCTTCACATTTAAAGTTTTCATCGCAAAATGCCAAAACGAAATTAATAGCCCTTCGGCTAAAAATACTAAAATAACATAAATAAATAAACATTTTATTTAATCATTGCCTTCAATTTTTCTCCTTAATGGCTTATTGCCTCAAGAAAACCGTAATACCTTAACGATTTTCTTGATGCATTCTACAGAATATATCCGCAATACTCCTTCCTCTCTTTTTCATTCGCTATATCATACTCACTTTTAACACAGCATGTTTTCTGCGACATTCTTATGAGTTAAGGTGTCGCCTTTCATCAGTAATTAGTCAGAGTGAAGCGATTTTGTTCATGAAACTGAACGTCTTTAGGGGCTAGGCATTTTGAAGGCATGACATGAAAGAACAGATAGTTTCATCAACACTGAAAACATTTTTAGTTGATATCCAACCTGTTTTTTGCATAAATTCATTAATCTTCAATAAATTCGGCTATTACATCTTTGAGTTCTCCATTTCTAATATAATATCATGTTTAATGACGTAATTTAAATTTATACTGCCCTTCGCGATGTTATTTCTTCTGTCTTTTTTGTTGGTAGGCCCCTTCGCTGGAATATTTGACGCATTTCACTGAGTGAAAAACTTCGGAAAAATATGATTTGACCCATGAATACGCAATTTAATATTTTCAAGCGGTTTTTCGCAAAGTGATGTTCTTTCTTCTTCTTGTTTTCAGCCCGTTCGCTAGCATTCGAACCCCGGACCAAACTACCAGTGCTCAGTGACTTTACCGCTCAGAAGCTCGTGGGCCTCAATAATGTGAGGAAAAACAAGCTATTTGAAACATTATTTATAAGAAGGTTAATATCAAATTTATATTTCATATATTTTTACTAAAAAACAAGATATGATTGATATGAAAGCCGTCAAAATCTTGAATGAGTTTCCGTTGTTAAACGCTTAGTCACAAACTACGCGCTACGATATAGGCATAAACTTTACGCTTTTATTGAAACAAAACGCGTATAATCAATCCAAATACAGTCACACTTCAATAAGACAAAATTGAAGGAACACATCCATCAGAAAATAAATATTAAAATTTCGACTTTGAATCAGTTTCGAATAGTATGTTTCGATATTCCCTTTGATTATTTACCTTCGAATTTCTAGTTGCGACAATCACTCCGACTAAATGAAGTTGAAGTAATCGAAGTTGTAATATGGCAATAGAATGAAATAGAAATGTTGCAAAAAAAAAACCTTTGCAAGTTTTTCATTCATGCAACTTCCTCTCTTAGTACAAATACGACATACGACAGATAACTAAACAGAAGGCTTGTAGAGGTCTGCTTTTGGTACGGCTCTAAGAGTAGAATGTCACATTCCTTTTATCTCTTTCATGCAGGAAACCTTCCTTTGGAAGGACACTTGAGTTTTGTGAAAATAACAAACAGAAATCTAAAGAACGCGCGCAAACATTAATTATACCCACTTATTTTCAGAACACAGTGGTTTTTACGAAGTGGTTATTGACTCGGTGAGAAGATGGATTATAGTGCAATATTACGGCTTCTGAAGGAATAACGTAAGATTAAAAGTCGTCTACTTTATTCTCGTCTAAATTGTCTGCTTTATTAGCTATTAAAAATCAATTACTTAACAAAATATTTAAAACTGCAGCACTGTTTTAACACCTCAAATTGTAAAATAAATCTAATATCACTTAATCTAATTCTTCCATTCGTGCCTGAGAACATAATAACACTATAAGTGTTTTGCAAATCAAACAGTGAATTAGAACATGGAATGTAGCTATTATAACTGGAAACCAGAGCAAAAAGCGTGCAGACCCTCCTAGACAAACAGCGAGTTATCGCTACGTATTGAACAACTCACAAAATACAGAAGAAGGTTTAAATTACCTTTTTATTTCGCTCTCAATTTGAAAATAAAGGAACAACTTGCGCTACAAGAGAAATTTTCACATCTTGTGGATATTTTTAATTAACAGAACAGACAGTTTAATTCGAAAATCTATAACGTAGTATAAGACGATACATTAAAAAGAATAAGCTGGCTTATATACTTTATTGGCGCTTATTTAAAGCATCAGCTAGCGAGAAAATGATAAAGCTGGAATATAATTTTTAAACAGAGATGGCTAAAAACACTAACACCAAGATGCGACTACCAGAAGCTTTCACAACTAAAGCGTCAAAACTCTCAGTTTAAATACACACAAAGCTAATTTGAATTCTGGTGAAGAATACGGAAAAGAAAAGTTATAGTAAAGACTTAAATCACAATAACTGGTTAACTAGTATAAAATACTATAAAAATCTAATTATTTGACTCTTAATTTAAGCGGCCATACTAGTGGCCGATCGGTTAAAGACTGTTGATAGTTTCGCACGGAAACCATCCGAAGCGAACGCGCTGTCTGCATAGTTTTCTTGATTTTTCCCACGTGCAAACGTGAATACGAGTCACTTTTCCTTAAAGTCCTCCACGAAGGCATTGCTCTCTTAGATAGCCTGTATGTGCTTTGCCATATTTAAATAATCAACCAACCTAATTTATGCGCGATTTCTAAACGCAGATTCCTAAACTAAGGAACCCAAAATCTCAATT